>JANHFJ010007698.1:0-12216 GCA_032468195.1 Cerberus rynchops | reverse complement strand
GGAGGGAGTGAATTCAAGAGGAGGAAAAGATAGTGTAGTTCCGATAGTTTGTGTGAGAGAAAGAGGATGAAGACAGCTCCTCCTCAATGGTTCCCAGAATACGTTTTGGGTTTTTTTTTATGGTGCAAGTTTTTCTGCTTTAGTTTGGCAAGAGCTCTGTCTACAGGTGAGGACCAGTAAAGAAATCTGCTTAGAAGAACCTCAATGTGCCTTCCTTGGGTTTTTGGAAGCTGGCATCAATCTTGCCAAACTAAAGCACATGACTTGCGCCATAAAACATATACTCTGGGAACTATTAGGAAGGAGCCACCTTCGCCCACTTCCTTTCACAACAACTATCTAAGCTGTGTTGTCGCTTCTGGAATGCAGCCCCATCCTCCTGGGAATCCAAACAAGTTTCCATCAGAGACACCTCCACCCCACCAAGCATGCTACCTGGGGAATTCTGGGAGTTGAAGTCCCACCCATCTTAAAGTTGCCATGGTTAAGGAAAAACATTGGTCTGGACTGAGTGTCCCAAATGCCTTGACTAGCCTTGGATGGGGCTTTGATTGGGAGTCAAAGCTGCCATCTTGAATTTTTTTGATACCCGAATCGTGGACTTCTCAGCTGTGCCAATTCAGAGCAAAAATCCAGACGGCTTCGGGTCATCATCACACAACCAAGTGAAAAATAGTTCATTTCACTGCTAGAAGCTTCTTGCTTAGAATGCCTTTGGACAAAGGTGTCTTTTATTCTTCACCTGGCTTCTTATTTTATTAACACCTTTCTCCCCTCTCTCTACTTCACCCCCCCCCCCAAGCTTGTGTAACACATTCTTGTGCAGTGGAATCTCACAGACAAAAGTCTAAAGCGGTTTTCTTAAGTTGGACATTTAATAAAAATGCCCAACCTTTGCAATTCAACCCGATAACAAAACCCTTTCCCATTTTCTCTCCTCGTGAATCTCTCTTTCAGTGGGGGAAATATCCCTGGGAATATCTTCAGGAAAATAAAAACTGAGCAGTTGGAAAGGTGATAGCAATTGTGTGTATGTTAAACAAAGCAGATGATTAACATTCATGCAGGGGAAAAAAAATCATATTCAAGAATTTACACAGCAGGTTGGGAAAAAAACCCGTCCATTTCTGGAACTACAAACAGAAGAAGAAGGACCACCCCCATAACTGGGTAACAAGGAAAGACCAAGCTTTCAAACTCCTTACAATTTTGCTAACTTCACAGCTGCCCATGGAGTTGTTGATGGATATGGGTTGAGAAGATATTTCAGGGAGGCTGTGGCTGGTCTCAATCTTCTCTTCGTGGTGGCCTTGAACGACTGGATCATCAAACAGCAAAAATGGAGAGAGTCAGAGAGAAAGACCAGCAACCGAATTGTTTTTTTTTAAAGTTGTGCCATACGCATCGTTTTGTGCAAAGAAGACTTGTAATACCTTCTGGCTTTATATGGACGATCCTGAACTTACAACAGTTCATTTAGAGACCATACAGAGTTACAACGGCACTGTTCTGACCCAGCTAATCATTGATTGTAATCAATCAACGATTCCGGCAAAAAGCCCCTCTCAACAGGCTAATAAGGCCATCTGTCTGCCACATCTATTCATCTCCGCCCCCTGCCTTTAATCCCCAGAGCTAGGGTGGGGCTTTGCTAGCAGCGCTGGCTCTTCCGTTCCAAAGACCGGCCCATAGATTTCCACTGCTCTCCTCTTTTCTGCCTTCTGTGCAGCTGCATGTCAGGCACTGGACCCATCTGTTCCTCCTCTTCCTCATCAGCCACCTCCAGACCTGGGGGGGGGTTGACTCTCCATCTGAGGGCTGATGGACCGCCCAGGCTTTGCCCTCCCCCCAGCTCTGCCAGTTCCATTCCCTCTCCCCCCGTGGAGATCTCAGGTTGCCTTGATGCTGACCCTGACTCCCACGCCTCCTCTTCCTCTGATTCAGCTGTTGGAGGGCTGGCGGCCAACAAGCCACAACAGGCACTGAAAAAAATGACTTAGGAACCTGTTTTCACCTTTGATAACACTTGCACCATCAAAATTCAGACCCTTGGCAACTGACTCGTATTTATGATGGCCGCAGTGTCCCAGGATTACATGATCAATCCCCTTTTGCAACTTTCTAACAAGCAAAGTCGACGGGGAAGCCAGATTCACTGAACAACACTGTGACTAACTTAAACCACGGCAGTGATTCACTTAACAACTATGGCAAGGAAGGTTGCAGCACGGGGCAAATTCACTTCACAAACGTTTCGCTTAGCAACGAAAAAGTGGGGCTCAATTATGGTCTGTAAGTCGAGGACTAGTTGTAATTGGGTCCCTTCCTTTGTTGATGTATTCCTGACACCCAACTGAGGAAATCTCTTCCGATTTCTTATCTACCTCTTCTTCTTTTAATTCAGAGACTGAGGATTTGAGACACATCGGGGTCAAAAAAGATACAAGTCCTCCCGGAATTCTCTGAAAATGAAACCTTCTTTTCGAAAGTTATTTCTGCTGCTCTTTCGTCCTGCTTACATTCTCCTCCTATAAAGCCTTTAATCTGTTTATCAGCAACCTCTTTCAGGCCTTAGAAACATGGCTGGTATCTGGTGGGATTTTCTCCGTGTTGCTCGGTAACTCAGTCAAGATTGTGAGATTTCCACCCCCGCCCTCCAAACAAAGGTTTAAATGTTAATTTTTATTTAACTTTGGTGGATTGTCTTGGTCTCTGTGGACATCTTGTTACCCTCCTGTGATCCTCGGCTCGAATTGTAAACAAAAGTTTGCTTAGGTTTTTTTTTTGGGGTGTTGGAGAAGACTTCTGAGAATACCAGGGAGGCCAAGAAAACAATTGGCTCATTGAACAAATCACCCCCAAGTTGTCACTCAAAGCACAAATAACCCAGCTCAAATTATTCTACTTTGGACACCTGATGTGAAGAACCAACTCTTTGGAGAAGGTTGTGATGCTGGAAAAGGTGGAAGGAAAGAGAAGAAGAGGACAACCAGAAGCGAAGAGACCAGAGAGGGTTACCAGTGGTGATGGGACACTGTTGGAAACCAGTTGGAGACAGATCTTTCTGGAGAAGGTCTATCTATGTGTTTCCATTAATAGATAAGCTAGAAAAGACCTATGGAAGATTATTTTCTGCAGCTAGGTCATCATAAGCACAACGATGGAAAAAGTCTCAAATACCCACAATGGAGAAGAGCTGAATTTGGACAATCTACAGCTTTCCCTTTCCAGCTACAGGAATGGGAACTAAATGTTGTCCCAATTGTTTACTCTCAGAAAGAGGAGGATGGATTTTATTTTTTAAATCTTTTGGGGAACTGGAAACTGTTAGTTTTGGAACAAAGGCAAGAGCTTAAATGTTAAGGAGACATCTGAACAGCCAACAAGTGCAAGAACAGGAGTTTTTGTTCCTCTGACCTTGGAGATCTGGCGTCCGATTGGTACCGATGGGGGATTTTGTTCTTGGAGGCTAAAAGAGAGCAAAGAAATCCATCTGAAATGAGGATGTGGGTTCACATTCCCCATAGAACAACATCTCTTACACTTTGCTCATGGGAAGCAGTGAATTTGGACTTTCTCTGTCCTCTGGAACGGAAGCATCCATGTTCTAATTATGAGATTGCTCTGGTGTTTTGGAAAAGTAATTGCACTATTACGAATTGAAGAACAAAACACCAAGGAAACATGAGATAGAGATGTGGTAGAGTTTACAAAACTGTTAAGGGGACATCCAACCACCAGCATGAAATCTAAGGATCACTAAGGAGCTACAGGTCAGAATCATAGAATCACAGAATTAGAGGGCTGGAAGGGATCTTGGAGGTCTAGTAGTCCAACCTCCCCTCTCAAGACAGGAGGTAAACAAATGATTGTACATTAGGAACTACTTGTAGAGTTGGGAGGTAGCATCCAGATCATGTGGTCCGATCCTCTGCAGTGAGCTGGAAACCTGTTTGAACCATGTGTGAAAGCTGACTGTCTAAACCAAAGATTGTCCTCCAACCCCCACATGGATTGTACCTGGAAGCCCTTAATGTTTAATCTTCTCCTAAACTGGGGTGGATCCAAGGGGAAGAATTTGCTGTCTTCAGGGGATTCTTCAGAAGTTGAAGAGCCATCTGCCTCTTGGCCATTGGTTTTGGGTCTGGAGGTTTCCAGCATCTGAGAAATCACCGTGAATGGCAAATTCCGTGGTAAACTCTGGAAGAAAGACGAGGACGGGTTTTAAAAAGTGGCAAGTTCCCCCTAGAACATTGAACAATAGGGTTGGAAGAGTCTTCTAGTCCATCCCTCTGCTCAAGACCCTATACCATTCCAGACAAGAAGCTGTCCAATCTTTTCTTGAAAACCCCCAGTGATGGAGCATCCACAACTTCTGGAAGTAAGTCGTCCTCACTGATTAACTGAATCCATCTAGGACATTGATCAAGAACTGAGCCTTTAAGGTGGTCCTTCTCAACTTTCCCTGGACCTCTTCTGACTCGGGATGCACAAACCAACAGCAGTGGAGGTAAAGATAGAACTACCTGGTCATAACCGTTGTCCTTTGAGAGACGTCTGAGTTTGCATTCCAGATTGATGATGCTCGCTTCCTTCCGGACCATTTCAATCCTCAGGTCATTGTTTTTCTCCTCTAGTTCCCGAATCTGCTTCCGGTGTTTGTCCTTCTCGATCAAGCACTGGGAATATTGTATTTGGGCCTCATCCCGGGAGTGGAATGCCTCCAAAGAGAAAACAACGCCAAGAGTTCAACACCATGAAAAAGCTGCCGAAGGATTCAAGATCATCATTTCCTTCAGATGGGAAACCCTCCATCCATCAAATGGTTTGAACCAACTACGTCCCATCCCAGGGCCAGGTGCATTGATGATTTTAACATTTGTGCTTTGTTTCATTTTGCTCTTTTGTATGTGTGTACATTTAAAGATGTTACCTTCTACGAGTGTTCAAGTGAACGAAAAGGGAGTTGGCTCAATCAATAGAATGCAATCCATGGGGTTCCACCACCCACATCTCCCTAGCATCTGCTACCAGAGGGTTGGAGCCCTCAGGTATTTTCAAGCACCTGATCTCTCTCCTTCTCCACCTCTTCCAGCTGCAGCATGACCGTGTTCATGCGATGCTTGTACATCTCACAGTCTTTCCCCAGAGTCGAGCATTTTAACTCCAATTCTTGTTTCTCTTCAAGGTACTACAAGGAAATACATGAAGATGGGGGTCCATCAAGGATGTTGATCAAGATCCGGACTGTCCCAAAACTTAGAACTCCACTCTGAAAGCTACAGTGTCACCTTGACAGCTTACAAAAGGGAGGAGAGTTTGAGAAGAGGTTGCTTTGAATCTATGGGTTATGATCTTGCTTCGAAGCATGCTAAATCCTAAAGAGCTTCGAACTTTCAATTTCAGAGTTCAAATCCCACCAGGCTCAAGGTTGACTCAGCCTTCCATCCTTCTGAGGTGGGTAAAATGAGGGCCCAAACTGTTGGGGGCAATTTATGGACTCTGTAAACCACTTAAAGGGCGCTGTAAAGCAGTAGAAAGTGGTATAGATGTGCTATTGCTAAAGCTGGAAATGTTCCTGTAGAGAGGAATCCTATATGGCATGTAAGAGATGGACTTGGTTCATACACTTATACAGGTGATTTTTGGGTAACCCAATAAGCCAAAAATACCAATCAAAAGAGTATCTAGATAAGCTGATTGAGACTCTAAATTAGGTAGACCTAGGACAATCCTGATGTTCTCTTCATTGTTCCTTCTACTTCTGGGTTTCTATTTTACCTTATCCCGGAGGTCTTCTGCATGACGGATCTCTTCCTGGAGATTAAAGATCTTATTGACCAACTCTTGGCGATCCTCAAGAGCTTCTTTGCGGTCGTGTTCTAGGATATCCAAAATGGCTTTGTCAGAATCTGGCAATCTTGGCTTCCCGGCCTGTAGCAAAGAAGCAGTAAAGATGGAGTGGGGAAAAGGGAAAGAGCGATGTGGGCAGATTAAAAAGTGGAAGGTTTTTCTAATTTCAGATGCCCCCGGGCACAATAAAAGATGAAAAGAAATAAACCACTCTTGCCGATCAATGTTTTAGACCAAAGTTCTCAGCTGGTTTTTCCTGTTGTATCCTAAGCTTGCAAATTTGGACGGGGTTGAGCAAAGTGACAATGCGATAGTAGCAATCAAGCTGCATTTTCTCCCCTTTGTTTTCCAGGACATTTCTGAATTAGACACTGTCCCCTAAGTGGTGGGTCTACTGATCAGTTACTTGTGGGACATCTCCATTCATCACATTTTGTGCAGAACAAGGAACCTTTCCATTCATCACATTTTGTGCAGAACGGAATTGGCTCTAAACTGCCACAACTTTATCTGATCTCCTCCAGGATCTGTCCGTAAGTGGACATTCTCTAACCAAAGGCCACCTGAGCTAGAAGTTCTAGGAACTGGATCTCCCAAAGGTGCTTTTGCGGAAGGCAACTGGACTTTCTTGGGTTGTTGCTTTTTTCTTTGAAAATGTTTCACTTTTCATCCGAGAAAGTTTCTCTTCTACTGAAGGAAACTGAAGAAGCTTCTTGGATGAGAAGCAAAATGTTTTCAAGGAAAAAAAAAACCCAGTCTAGTTGGCCTTTTGCAAAAGCATCTTTGGGACAGCCATGATCTGGATGATGGAGGATCTCCATAAACATCTAGGAATTGGATCCAACCCAGCTGGTGAGCAGCTGGTTCCAGAAGACGGATCAACAGCAACCTATCCGATCTTTTAAATAGGAAGATGGGACTTACTGTCGAGTAAACCTCTAAAGTGACAACATCCCATCCTTTTATGGCCCCCACGGGCAACCTTCTATGTCTGCTCCAATTAGCTCCTGCTTTATTCCTCCGCTGCTTTGTACCCAACAAGTGATTAAATTCAAGCTGATGAACACTTTTCATCTTTCCAAATTATTATTTTCAACACATCTCCTGGGAAGACTGACAGCTGGCAGAAGGGAAAGTGAAAAGGCAGGCTGGTGACAATATGGCAGAACGGAGATGGTGATGAACTTCTGCACCCTCAGATCAGCCGGGGTGGGGGTGAGGGGATTGTGTCTACCTCAGCAGGCAATTGCCACATGACCATCTCTTTTCTTTAAAGAATAATCTGTGAGTCCTGCCCAGGAAGACAATAATTCTGGTTCTTTCCTATTCTTGTCCAACTTTCTGATGCTTCCAAACTCAGGTCAACTGTAGCTTGCAAATAGCAGAAATCAGGGTTATGGTTGGGTTAAGGTTGAACGTCCTTCCCAATCCCGTACTCGCCCATCTTAAATTGCAAAGATATATCCCAAATAACCAGATATTAGCCAGGAAAAAAAAAACTGCTCACCTGTATTATAGATTGCAGCTCCTGAATTTTGGTCTTCAGCACCTCGTTCTCGTGCTCTAGTTCCACAACTTGTTCTTTCTTCGGCCGGTTTTCGATATCGTTTTTGAGTTTCAGAGACTGGTTCCTCTCCAGCTTGCATTCTTCCTCCACTTTATTCAACTTGTGTTTCAGTTTGTCAATCTAAGGTAGCCCCCACAGAGAGCCAAGGTAAACAAAGAGGTATCAATCATCAAGTACATCCTGGCTTCAGAAGAAACCCTTGCTCCATATGGTGTCATAAGCAGCCTCGGTTCCATCTGTTGAGATGGTCTCCAAATGGAATTCCCCAAGCCATCCTGGGTGCCTTCAAACCAGAATGAAGGACTCTGCTTAATTTTCTAGAAGACATATTACAGAGACAGAAACAATGACTCCAACCACAGTTTTGTTAGTGAAGAGCAAGCGGGAGAAACAACAGAGTCAATTTAAAAAGCCATTTCAGAGATTATTCAACAGGGCTAAAGAATGCAAAAGAGACCCAAAGCATGCCATTAGTAGCTAGATGAAGCTTTTCATCACAGAGTTATCCAAGTTAACTTTCACAATCAAGCACGGAGACAACAATTCTCAGAATCCCCAGGCACTGAAATCCAACCCATCTGGGTGTCCACCAGCTGTGAAAAACTCTAGTTTCTAGTCTAAAGGGTCCTATTCTATTTAGTTGCTATTGAACACTATTTCTGAAGATCTCTAACCATTGGTTATGTTGGTTTGAGATTGTGTTGGATCAGGTGTCACTTATTTTGGCCATGTCATGTGGGGGAATTCACTGGAGAAAGCAATTAGATTTGGAAGAGTTAGTGGTAAAAGGAAACCAGGCCACCAAAGAACATGGTGGCTGGACACTACCAAAGCCAGAGCATAGAGCAACTCACAGAAGTAGTGCAGGAGAGACTTGGATCATAGAATCACCAAGAGTTGGACATGATTGAATGGATAACACCATCATCATCATAGATCTGGAGAACCACAGGTTTCTTGCTACTGCCTCCTACATGATGCCCTCAAATGTGGCCTATCAACCCAATCATTCAAGGATGCCATTTAAACCATAAAGTACTCTGTTTGTTTGGGATTAACATATGAATCCATCATTGGTGAGTTCTTATAAACCTGGACTCAAGACTATGAATGAAACGATCACCTAATGCAAAGGAGAGACCCGATGTTCTCAAGAACTTCCTCTCACCTGGAGCTGGAGGTCTCGGCTTCTCATCACGGCCATGTTCTTCTCTTCGCTGAGCTGGGCGTACCTCATAGCCAGGTTGTAGTTCTCATCCTTCACCTTGATCAGCTCGTCATTGTAATTGTTCCTCTCTTCTTTCATTTTGTTGTATCTCTCCTGGAACGTGAGCAGCTCAATCTTGTTGAGCTTCAGCTGCTTCCTCTCATCTTCCATCTGGCGAGATTTGGCCAAGAGCTCACAGCGCTGGGCATCTTTTGTCTTGACTTGCTGCTGCAGCTTTATGATCTCGTTCATCAGGAAGTGAGTGAGACCCTCGTGTCCCTCTTCTACTACAATGAAGAAGTAACAGAGGAAGAAACCAGCACAACGTAAGTCATCACAACCAGTTGATGGTGGTGAGTTGCGGGAATCGATCAGAATGGCACAAAACACTCTGGTCCAAATAAAACCTGCAACAGTGAACCCCACTTACCAACGATAGTAGAAAAACGCCGTGTGGGTTCCTTCCCCGTCACTAATTTGTAGAGTTCAGGATAGTAAAATTCAAGGCTTTCCAAGAAAACCACATAGCCCCTCTCTCCCTTGGTATGAAGAATGTCCAGGAGACGACCTACAGCAAGGCCAAACATTGATCTGGTTACTAAAAATAGGGAATTTCGATTTGAATCCGAAATCACAGGCGGGATAAGAGGATGCGAAAGTGGCACAAGAAGAAGGATACAGCGGAATAATGTGTGTGTGTGGGGGGGAACAATATTTGAAATGCAGGCTGCGAAATTACCTTTTCCGGCATCAACCAAAACAACTCAAAAGAATACGTCATTTTTTAAAAAAATAAATAAAAATAAAAAATAAAAAATTCTGCAGATTATCAAGGCAAGACAGAATGAGCCTTATGCATAACATTTAGCAGAACTGATGCTCGGCATACAATAAACCTCCCGGAATTTAATACCATTTGTTTAAACACCAAATTGATATGCTGTCCTTCTGCTAAAAATTAACATTTAAGGTGGCTTTTACAGTTTCCAAGAATAAAATAAAGGCAATTGTAATAAAACCTGAATGATAAACTAATTGACCTTTAAAGGCTTAGCTGAAGAGAGAATAAGTACTGTATCTCCAAGGAAGGCTGGAGAGGCAGTCTGAAACTCTTACTCCGTGTAGCTCAATCTCGCCAACATGCCTTATTTTTTTTTATTTTCCCAGGCTGGTTCAGATTATAACTTCATACGTTTGTACTGCTAATATTTCTGGAGGCAACTGGTTTGGTCTAGTGGCTCTTTGGTGGTCTCTGAGCTTGGCTGTTCATCTTACCAGCCCGGTTGATTTTGGAAAGAAGCATCGGGGAGTTGAGGATCTCATCTTCATCCTGCTCATCCAAAACTTTGCACTGGCGCAGGTAGGGGGTCAGCTTGGCGGGATTGATGTAACGGGTCAACATATGACGATTGCATTCAACGTTCTCCCAGAGAGCGTCCTCTTCGTCCTTCAGGGTTTCGAGACACTCATCCATTTTCCCACGCTGTTCCCTAAAAGAAGAGGTAGAGAAAAGGAAAGGACGATTTTGGTCCAGAAGGATAACCACATCTTGTCTGGAAGAAGGCTTATTACGAAAAGAGAACTGATCAAGCATAACTTGCATGGAATTTTATTTGTTTTTATTTACTCATTTATTTGTATTTGTTAGAACTTGTCTGACAATAACGAAAACATGAATGCAAGAATAGAAAGAAAGAAAGAAAATACAATGACAGGGATGATAGGCACATCCGTGCATTTATGCACGCCCCCCTCTACGGACCACTTAGGTAAGGTCTATGGAAGTAAATTTGCAACTGAAACTATGAGAATCTGTAGCAGATACAACTGAATCAGGTAGAGCATTCCTGACTTTGACAACTTTATGACAAAAGTGATATTTTTTGCAGTCGAGTTTGGAACGATTGACATTCAGTTTAAAGTGGTTGTTAGCGCGCCTGTTATTGCAATTAAAACAAAAATGGTCATTTACAGGTAAAACATCACTGCGTATAATACAGGTAGTCCCAGACTTACGACCACAATTGAGCCTGTGTTAGTAACTGAACAATGGCCACGATTCACTTAACAATGGTGGCAAGAAAGATTGTAAGATGGGGGCAAAACTCACTTAACAACTATCACGCTGGTGGCTGATTTGTCTGAACACTAAGTCTGTTTTGCAAGAATCAATCAACACTATACTCCACAATACATGGTTAGGAAATTCTGGGGCCTTATAAAAATAGAGAATGGGATTTTGGCAGGATGATTAGCTACCAAGAGAGGACAAGGTCAACAGGGAAATGAGAAATGCTGAGCAACTTGGACAACTCAACCTCTCGGTGAACTTTTAGGTATTTCACCTTTCCAACCTGGCCTTTCCCAGATGACAGGGAGGCTGTGCCTTCTGGGTAGAGTAGTCAATGCTCAGCTGCAACACACACACACACACACACAATTTGAAAGCTGCCAGTGGAAGGAAGGCAATTGTGCAAATTTACTTTTTCCAGTTTTGTTATGGCACGGACTTTCATGGATTCTCTGATCGTTCGTCAGACGTCCTGATGCTGTGCCTCAAAGCAAAGAACGTCTCCTTCCAAAGTTCAACACTCATATTCATTTCCCTTTTGAAAAATAAAAAGCCACCATTTGCATGGTTTCCCCCCCCTTCCTCTTCCCCCTTTGAACTAGTATTTTTAGGTTGCAATTAAGGATGGCCATTCATTCATTTTTTACAGCCGGTTTTTCAACTATGATCTGAAGTGCACTTCCTAGAGATGGCATCTCTTTTCTCAAAATTGCACCGCCAAACAGCAACAGCAATCTCTCTCTTTTTTTTCAGAAACAGCCTCTTTTTATTTTTTTCTTTTCACTTAACAGAGGGGGGGAAAAAAGTCTAACCTAGATAGCAGGAGGCTTACAAAGATAACCTGGAAAATCAACTTCATGCAGGAAGGCCTCAGAATAACATGGGGGAACATCTTGTATCTGGACAAGTGGCATGCAAAGCCCAGGAGACTGAGGCCACAAGGTGAGCTAACTTAGAGATCCAGGTTTTGTGGAGGAGGATGGTCTTGGAATGATGATTCCCAACCCTTGGGTCCCAGTGCAACGCACAACGAGGATGCCTATTGGGGTACTAATTCTGCATCGCCCAAAAAGCAGAAGAGAGAAGGAGTTGCCTCACAGAGCTCAGCAAACATCAAGCTGAATGGATAGGATAGGATAGGATAGGATAGGATAGATGGAAGGGAAGGAAAGAGGAGAGGAGAGGAGAGGAGAGAAGGAGGAAGAGGGAAGGAGAGAGAAGAGAAGAGAAGAGAAGAGAAGAGGAGAAAGAGGGAAGGGAGGGGAAAGGAAGAGAAGAGAAGAGGAGAAAGGGAAGAGAAGGGAAGGGAGGGAAGAGAAGAGAAGAGAGAATAGAGGGAAGAAGAGAAGAGAAGAGAAGAGAAGAGAAGAGAAGAGAAGAGAAGAGAAGAGAAGAGAAGAGAAGAGAAGGAGGAAGAGGGAAGGAGAGGGAAGAGAAGAGAAGAGAAGAGAAGAGGAGAAAGAGGGAAGGGAGGGGAAAGGAAGAGAAGAGAAATGGAGAGGAGAAAGAGGGAAGGGA
>JANHFJ010007692.1:207916-220440 GCA_032468195.1 Cerberus rynchops | reverse complement strand
CAATGCAGCTTTTGTTTCTCCTTACACACACACACACACACACACACACACACACAAACTTGGGGGGGGGGAGATAGTATTATAAATCAGATTTTGAAAGCTTTAAAATAAAACTGTAAAGGAGAGTCTTTTTAAAAAGTACTTACAAGTCTATACAACTAAGTCGCACAACATAAAATGGTTGTTGCATTTAAGGACGGTGGATGCTTATGGGTCTGTTTTTTAGGCATAGAAGAAAAATATCCTCCACAAAAAACTTTTTCCTTGGTCTGAAATAGCATTGAACTCCTATTAAACCAGAAATAGGTAGTATCTTTCTAACTTTTCACATAAATATTTAATATGCTAAATAATATGACAGTCCACCACATTGGACTACTACTCCTTTTATTGGAAAAAACAACAACAACCTAAAACCAGTAATTCATTTCTTAGCCGAAGCTACACCACATCAGAGCCTTTAGATTGCATGTATATTAGCTGGAACTTCAGCAAGTGCCTGTCATGTCGGATAGCATAAGAGAGGTAGTAATTATTGCCAAGAACCCATTAGAGAGCTCCTTAGTAAAACAAGCTGCTAGTGCAAACTAATGGACTAACAGTGTATTCCTACGACTTTTCCTATTCCATTTAGCTTCATGTCACTTCTATCAAATCATCTGACACTTGTTCTAAAGCAAGCTTTGTACAATTAGTGGAAGAAGTGACTGTTTTTTATTTTGTTTTCTTGTTTTCCTCTGAGGTTGCAATAGGTTGGGCCAAAAACACAAGAAGAAATGGGTTCTTAATAATACAAAAAACAAATAAAATTAAGAATGACAGTCTCCAGTCATTGGAATGTAAGCTTTTCGTTTCCTGGGGGCAGGGGGACACACACATCGTAGAAGTAAAAGTTAATAACAATAGGAACAATTATTTCCATCTACTTACATTCTGTTCATTTTGTTTTACTGTTGTGAACAATAATTACCATTTCAGCTCTTATGATTTCAGCTCTTATGATTTAGGATCAAATTGAATTAATAAAATACAAAAGAAAAAGTTTAAACAATAATCCTAAATGAATGCAATGATGGCAATATTTCAGAAGATAACCAAGAAAACACAGACCTCAGTAGTTAATAAATTCTACTAAAATACAAAAGCATTGATTCTTAAGGAAAAAATGTGCATAAAATTGGCAGTTATATAAAGGTTTTTAATAAATAAATAAATAAATAAATAATGCATATAGAACCTTTCACTATTGCTTTGCAAGCTCCGTGGCAAAATAGCAAACTATCTTCAGGTCTCTAAGCATGCCGCTTGTTTCAATATGCATTTTGCCTTTTAAGTTTCTATTAAATGTATAGACATGCGTAGCCAACTAAAAAAATTTAAAAGGTGAATTTCACTTTGTTTCCTTATCCAAAATATTCCACATTGAACTGTATTTTGTCTTCAAATATGGCTAACCTCTTCCATGCATAATATAAAAGCACCTTTGCTTTGTAAATGTTTAATGGGTTAAAGAACATGGCAATCTTTATGTTAGTCAGTGTCTTGCCCTGACAAAAGGAACCTAAAGAATATTATTCACTTGAAGGTAGTTAATATTTCCATTGTTATTTTGTTATCTTGACAATTTTTGTATAGTGTTCTAAAGGATGTCTCTTTTGCCATTTACTGAAACAATAGCTAACCAGGAACACAACTGCTGGGAAGGTGGCAAATAGTTAATAGGATTTATTAAAATGCAGAAAAGTAAACATCTGATAATCCTACAAAATTAGTAACTGCAAAGAGGGAGGTGACGAGTTAACCGTGAGTCTCTGTGAATATTTGGAAGACAACCTTCCTATAAATGAGACACTGCTGGTAATGGTAATGGGGAATTTGCAATGAAGGGAAGGACATGCAATTATAATCTGGCTGGGCCCCACTGGACAAAAAGTGATTTACTTGAAAGCTGCCTTTGCATTCGGTAAATGTTCCTGTTATGGGCTGCTCAGCCTGTGACAGCTTTCCAGATGTCAATCAAATTATCATCTATTTACAGTTGATTTGGTAGTGTCATTTGCAATATTCCCTACGTTTCTGATGAAATTGGAAGCACAGAATTTCTTCCAGTTTGCCCTGGCACTCAAGTGGGCAAACTGCACTTTGCAAATGTCATGTGTCCGCTTATCAGCACTCTAAGGAGAGCAATCTTCCATTCGGCTGACTGAATCGCTACCAGATGCAAATCTCCCAATCATCAAGGGAAGAGTATGGCAAATTTTAATGTACTTTGAAAAACTGAGTTTACATCAGTGCTCAAGGTGCAGCTTTACCCAGGCTAACCGTTTTTGTATAACAATGAGCCTAAATTAAAGACTGGGGAGTGGGGGAGGAAATTCTATTAACTCCTTCATGAAGGCACAAAAGAATGAATCGTGGTCAAGTATTTGCTTGAGAGTTTAAATTCTGGAGTTTTACTCATGTTTATTATTTCCTTGCTTCCATACAGTGAATTTTTAAGATAACAATTTATAATGTATTTATGCTTAAATGCACAATCCTTGCTTGATATACGGGCCCTGGGCTAAGGACAAAGTCATTCTTTAACTTGAATTAGGATGAAAGTTGGAACTCATAACTGATGAAAGGACCTAATGGCACTTGCCGTTCTCCTTCCTCAGGCAGATGAACCACTGAAACTATGCAATGTCTCTATGACCTGTGGAAAACAGGCTGCATATTAAAAAAAAAAAAACACACAGCTTCAGTGATTCATGAAACCACTGCCTAGCTTCAGAAAGGAGAATGCCATCATATTTAGTAATAGGCAGCATTATTTCTGACATGCTACTTTTACCAAAGAAATATGGATATTGTGTTCTTAAGGCAGGGGATTCAAACTCAAGACCTAGGGGTGGGCCAACCTGTGGGGTGCTTAGATCTGGCTGGCAGGGCTGCCCTGGAAACAGCAAAGGACCAGCCCACTGTGCCTCTGCCAACGAAAATGGGCTCCCAAGTTCCATTTTTGGCTATGACGTATGGGTGGTATGGTGGAACTAGCTTCAAGTCTAGGATTAGAAAGTGGCTTTGAGTTAACACCACTCTTTGCAATTACTTTGTTGATTAATTTAAATTGCTTAAAAAAACCATAAGTGAACTTATTGGCTTAATGTGATGTGAATCTAGTCAAACTATTACCATCCAAGTTCATATAGTACAAGCTAAGCCTAAATAAAAAAAAATGGCAATATAAGAGAGCCTTCTTCTGCAGAAAGAAAGCCATTTTATGTCTGCTCTAAATTATTTTTAATCAAATAGTGCAGGCAGAACTGTATATGAATGAAATTAAGATACAGTTTAAAGAATCAAGATAACGCCATACATTTTTTAAGGATAAAAATTTAAAAAAAAAGTCAAGATAATATCCATGCACATTATTGCAATAAACAAATATAATTGCAGTCTGATGTTATTGAAATACTGATGCTACTTTCAAGCATTCTTGATTAAAAGCCAGCCTCTTTGCCCATTCAAACAGTAGTTATGATTCAAAGCAGACAGTACAATGTGTAACTTACCCCAGTGATACTTTTTTATACAGCATGTGATAAACTCTGCCAGGAAAATTCAAAACAATCCATGCTCGTCTTTTCTATCTTGTATCTTTTATAACTGAAAAAGTATCCAGCTTGCATTTTAAAATCTGTTTTACAGACACATATTCTAAAGAGAGGCTACAGGAATTTTCCCAAGATCTGCAAAATGCAATTCTACAAGCAGATGATGTTGGCTGTCATTTGGGTGTGCTGTTAAGTTATTGCAGAATTGTGTTTATTCTGCAATAACTTGCAGCGCACCCAAATCTATTTTATGAATTCACTTTCTGAAAACAAATCAGGACATAGATTTAAAGGTGTATTTCAGTTCTGAAGATCACTGGAAGACTTTGGACTAATCACTATTTTTCAGCCAACATTTGTCCCATAAGGTTGTAGTGAGGCAGTGGACAGGAAGAAAAATACACAAGTACATATACGTACAACAGTACCTTATACTTACACCAGAGGTTAAATTCAACATGTTCTAGCCTATCCGCTATAACTGATAGTAAATTTTCTAAGGAGTTTGGAGAACTGGTTGTTAGAAGAAATCTCTTGGGTTTTTTTTAACTTTACAGGGTTAATCCTGTAAGGAAGGCAATAAAAAACATTCTGGTGTTGTTTCTAGCCTAATCTGTATTGCCCTGCTTACAGAAACTGCCCATCCAGTCATATGACCACCTAGCCACACTCCAATTCCACCACTGATGTACACTATGTATTCCCCATTCTCCTACTGTTTATTACCGTAACTCAGGTTTCAGTCACAGATTGTTTGCATGGAATTCATATAGCAATATACTGTGTTTTCTAACCTCTTCAAGGTGTTTTATTTTTTTTTTCTATCTTTCCCGCTACTCAACATTTCTTTTTCTAGAATTGTCTTCAGAATATTTGGAAAGGCACAATAGGAGGACACACCTTATTCAACCACCTACATGTATTTCTTAGGTGGGTTAAAGGCTTATCTAGTCCACCTGTATTAATATGATGAGCCAACCCAGTATGAGCCCAGTATGCAATAATATGAATCCTGGATATAATGTGGTTTAAGTGGTTCATTTACTTACCTTGTCCCAGGCTACCTGTGTAGCTTGATATTCTTTCGCCTTGATACAGAAACCAGCTAAGCCAACTGCTTGGTTAATGATTTAGTTATCCCTACCATCACCATTATATTGCCATAAAAAAGGAATGGTGAAATAAGCATTGGAAAAGGATTTCCCACCTTATCCACAGTTGTTTTAATACAAATCTATCTATCTATCCATCCAACCAACCAACCAATCAAATTGGCATCTGCCAGCCACTGCAAAGGCTCAGGAGGACTGCTATCTGACATCTTGTTTAGCACACAACCCCTGTAACTCAGTCACCCATGGTGCACACCATACTGGATGAGCAAACCCGTCCTTCAAGATGCAATAATAATGGATCAACAAAGCTACAAGTTGAACATGAGGATTACCCATAAGAACAGCTAATATTTAATACATTAAATCTTGTCTCTTATTAAACCATTTAAATTAGGGGGCATCACTCCTGGCAGCAAACTGAGTTGTATATAGAAATATTCAGAGACCCTAAGTTTAAGATTGTTATTTAAGAAAATTTATACAGCTCTACAACTCATTCTCGGTGACTTGTTTAGCTGATTAACCTAGGATGACATAAAAATATTCTAAGGACTTAAATATCATTAAAAGTTGCAAGGGCCTTCGTGAAGCACCCAAACCAAGTCAAATAAAGCAATAACAGTCCATTTGCCGGAGTGACAAAAATGCCCACCCAAAATTATGCCCTTCTAACTACGGGGAAATAACAGGGATCAGTAATCTTGACTCAAATGACTAATTCATACTTCTCCTGCACATCTCTGTTTGTTTGAGCCCCAAAAGGCATCTAACATTATACCAGAGCTTTAAAACAAGAAGACTTAATGCAAGCAGACAATTTTATGGCTGGCTTACATTACAGTATTTTTCTTTACACGTGAGAAAAACTGAATATTACTGGAAGATTAATCTCACATATCCTCAGGGGTGAAGATATATTCCAAGACACAGAGAGTCATCACAAACATGTAGACACTTCCTCTCTGGCATGTCCCAAAATGGTTAAAATATCCTATATAGCAGAAAGAAAATGAGGCAGAAGTTAAATTGGAAGGGAGGCACTTCCTAAATTATTACAGCATCTAGAAAAATAACACTGTCAAATGGATGCTTGCCTGTGGAAAAAAAAATCTGCCTTCTGAATTGTGTTGCATCATTCACCCATAAGACTTCCTATTGGTCTGATGCAGATAGTGACTGAATTCACACTCGGCAAATCATCACATCTCTCAATTTATAATTGACTGGGTTCAAATAATAAATACAAAACAAATGTTGCTTAAATTAGGGTGAGGCTTAAATTAGATTGTAAAGTGAATGTATGGTACTAATTGAAAAATCATGATTAAATGAACTCATAATGAGCACCACATTAGTTCAGGCATAAGGCTACAGGAACGGCTAAACCTTAAAAGAGAAAGCAGAAATGTGTGAACATTCACAATATGCATCTATTTCCTAATTATGCATGGAAAGTTTACACATACTCTTGCCTAGCAATAAGTAGTAGTAGTAGTTAAGAGGAGGAGGAAGTAAGGAAGTAGCATGCCATTTCCAGTTGAAGTATCAATTCTATCTAGATTTCTCCCATTAATTTCATTTTTTTGAAAGTTTATTCTGAAATGTAATATTTGAAACCTCTTAATTAGCTGTGGCACTCTTTCTAAAAGATGTTTACAGCTTCAAAACCAAAGGCTGACCACAGCATCAAGCCTTTTCCAGAACCATTCATTGTTCCATGTAAGCAAAGGACACCAGAAGAAGGAAAAGAGATGAATGATTGTTGCTAAAGCCATATTTGTTTTAAAGTATTACTTAAAGCAGGAATTGGGATGTTTTCTTAATGTACAAGACCAGTATATCAAATGGCTGTAGATTTAGAGAGCCAGAATTAAAAGAAAGAGGGATTTATACCCATTTATACAATGGCATCTTTGTGCCATCAGATTCTTTATCAACCTTAAGAAATTAGAGCAAGCTGAAATTAGACTGAGGTTGGTTGCATACAAACGCTGACAAGAAGTTCATATAAAGGAACCAATTAAGGTTGAACTTTCTACACAAAATCTACAGAGCTAAGGACTCTGCCACCTTCTTTTCAATGAGGGCAATAGAGCTGTGTAAACCCAATTGTGTTTTTAAGGCTACATAGCAGCTTTCAGTACTATGTATTTCCATACTGCTCACTATCAGGCATTTCTGAGAACATTTCCCTAGTGGTTACTTCTATTCTTGTTTGCTTGAATCAGCAGAAAGGTATCCGGCTTTAAATTTGCTTCCTTCATTTCTTGTCCCTATCTTGTCTACTGAAATCTGTTCCAGCATGAGATAAACAAAACAGCTGGTTGATCAGATGGAGAAAACATCCTCCAATCATGGCATTGCTACAGGATCTGGTTCATTCCACCTAACCTCTTCCTGTGTCTACAGTACACCCTGGTTTAATCCTGAGCTTAATAAAGGTCATGTTTTTGTTCTAAACAGTCACAAAGGGAGCTGAGACACAATAGCGCTACCACTTCTACTCAGCTTTTACCCATTCTTTCCTATGATTGCAAACACCAACTTCAATATTCTTCCATGTTTAGAGGCAATTTAGCATTAACTTCTGTCTCTTATGTTATTTCACAATTTCACCATTTTAGCTTTGCATTAAACTAGTGAGGGCTGCAAGTTAAAACACTTACAATGCTACGGCTAAGTAACCTAGCACTAATGCTCAATGACTGTCCACCACTGCAGTTCTTCATAGCTATTTTGTTTTTTAGTAAGCAAGAATGTTTTAGTGACAGTGTCCATGGAGATTCTCAGTCATCCAAGTCATGGTTATCCCAAAGGTGCTTTTTTCCAAGAGGCAACTGGACTTTCTGGTTTTTTAGAAATGGTTTGCCATTGCTTTCTTCTTAGGACTGATTACCTTCCACATAATGAGCTGTGAAACAACCAATTTTACACCCCTTGCAGCTGCTATTGGATGCTGTCAGCTTAAGTGTAATGTGTAAAATGGGCTGGGGATATGAAATTAATGCTATAGGTACATAATAACAACAGAAAGGTATTACAGAGCCTAGTTATATCTTTGTTAAGCACAAGCAGAAAAAAAAAAACATTTGGCACTAAAAACAAAAACTTGCCTGAAATAGGTTAACAGCTTTAGGCAAAAGCTGACCACTACATAGGGAAGAAGTTTGGATACTTCTTTATCAGATCTCTTTAATTCCTGGAAGATGTTTCCACCTTTCACAAAACGTAGTTGGTGAAAAGCCATCATCCCATTTTCTGTAGTTCTTAATGTCATTGTACTGCAAGTCAAGCCAGCCAACTTCATGCTAGTGAATCATCTGGGAAAAATCCCATGCTAATGTGGACTAGCCACCTGTATCTGATTAAGAACTGGATGCCAAGATCTTGCAGGCCGACTAAAACTATGCCCTTTGAGATAACTGGTTCCTCTCTATCAGTGTCTGCAAACCTAACACTAGTACTATATAAAGTTTTTTGAAATAATTGGGCCAAGTCATATGGTAAATGGTATGCTTTTTCATTATCATAAAATAAGAATTCCACACAAGGGATTTTGCAATCATGATATATATCAAGTGCAATATTTGAATCAACCATCAAAATAATTTTTCTAGTATGTAGGGGGGAGAAATGCACATATTTCATAGCTTTTTTTTGAAGAATACAAGTATCACTGCTTAAGAAGAAAAAATAGAGACTTTATTTTAGAGGGACAATCAGGAGGTGACTAAGCAAATGAACTTTTATGGGCAAATCTTGATGGGAACTTTTTCAAGATAATATAACAAAAAAAAAAACCAAAATAAAATCCAACAACAAAAGGGAGAGTCTAAGACAGTTACCCATATATTCTAAAGAAGTATCATAATAAATTATTTGAGGAAAGGATCATAAAATGGGATAAAATTAGTACTACAGAAAAATTAGAACCAATTGAGAAGAAACTGTATGTTATCAATATTTTAATATTAAAAATTAAGAGAAAGTACACAATAATTAATAAAAGAAAGCTGCTGCAAATTATCTGAACAAAAGACCATATTTGGCAAATTCTTTTATCCAGAGTTTGAGGACTTGGAATTGATACAATGAAAAGCTAAAACAAAATGCTTTTAAAATACAGAAAGTACTCCCTTGGTTTTTTTTTTTTCTATAAATGTAGGTCTCTTATATCTGCAGCAAAGCTGGGATAGTGGTGACACAATGTCCTGATTGAAGGATGATTGATCCTTCAGCAGCTTTTGATGGCATATGTCATGGTATCCTAGATCCACTGCAAGGATTAGGTGTGTGAGGTACAATGTTCTGGTGGTTCTTTTTCTCTCAGGCTGGTTCCAGTAGAATTGACAGGAAGTGGCCTGAGGCCTCTCCCTTGTAAAATGCCACAAGGTTTGACAGTTCACCTCTCTTTTTTAATATCTACACAAAACTGCTGCAGAGGTTATCTGTCAATATGCAATCAGGTATCATCTATATACTGTGTAACATGACCTACAGAACTGCTGGATTCTTGCTCCAATGCCTTGATTCTATCAGGCTCTAGATGAGGAAGGATAGATTTCAACCCACCCCTTGAGAAGCCTGATGTCCCTCTACTTCTGGTTCCCTGATGCTAGGAAGTTTTTAACCTTCTGAATGCAACAGCATTGTCCTGGACAGACTTGGCGCACAATTTAATGTTCCGCTTGGACTCACAATTCCTGCTTGAAGCCCATGTGATATCGTAGTTGTGACTAGACAGACCATTCCCAAAATTTGTCTGACATCATTTTCTGAATCAGGAATCCTTTCTCACAATCATCATACCTTAGTAACCTTGCATGTGAACTGTTACATAGGACCTGGATCTATTTGAGGGACCTGCTCACCGGAGATCAGAGTTACCCTAATCCTGTCATTTTGAAAATGGTATAAAATATCTTCTTCTTTCCCCAGGTCTTGGCATTTGTTTTTGGGAAGTTTTAAGTAACGTTATGCTATTTTAGTTCCCAGTTTATTGTTTTCTATTGTTTTATACTACATTGGATGCATTTTTAATTGCATGCCTCCTAGAATTGCTTTGCGTTGGGAGTCCTATAAATGTGAGATGTATACAGATGAAATATTGTCAATTAAAACTACTGAATTTACTATAAATTATGTTGATACTTGTAGCTCCACATATTATGATGGACACATGTATTTTACCCATTGTAGCAAAGCTATAAAAGGAATTCTAATAATTTCTATCTAGAGTTTCTTAATTACTAAAGCAGACACTCTAAAGAGAGCTGAACCTTTAAGTTTTATTCTGCTTGTTTAACTAGCATGTATGACTCAGTTTTACAACATGCTACAATAGATGAAGTTCAGAGTATGCCCTGACAGGTGCCACAAAGCAGTTCAGATTAATTTCACTGCCAGTGAAACTAATCATAACCCAGGAACTTTATATCATAATATTTTAAACAGAATAATTCCTAATGGTGATGCAATGAATGTATCATTACATACTTAGTTGCCATGATTTTAAAACAGGGATCAAAGCAAGTTGAAGACAAATCAAAAAGCTTATTTGTGTATTTAAACTACTTTCAGGACATTATTGAGCTAATAATAACAAAATATAATAAAAAATAATCCTCTCATAGTGTCTTACTGGGTAAAATAACTCAGTATTAAATGTCAATGATAATGTACTGCCAGAAAATATTGGAGTCCCACAAAACACAGTTGAATAGCATCCAAGTAAAATATTTTACTATGGAGGATTATCATGCATGCCCATATGATATGGCTTAATAAAATATAAATGGTCATGTGTCTCAAAAAATGGCACCATGCCAGGCTACAATGGACAAAAGAGCAAAAATAAGGCCTCCACATATGTTAATACGTAACCATACTCTTATAGGTGAAAATGATATTGGAATAATCCTCAATAAAAATATTCAAACAGTCAAACAAACTTTCATAAAAGATAACATATCCATCTCTACAAGCACAAATTTAGGAAAGAATTCGGGAATGTTTTAGTACATTCCACATCAATTTCGCATCCTTGGATTCACAGGCTGCTCACTCAAACATGCTGCTGAATTTCAATATCCAGCAATTTAAGCTAGCATGACCAAGTTGCAGATCATGCATAAAAACTCCATGCCTATTATTGTTGCAAATAATGTACTGCTTGTTACAAAACAAACGATAAGGCATCACAGATTGGAGGAAAAATTTGGGCTTGGGTTTTCCACAGAAAATCAACTTTTTTTTTAATCCCTTCACCTCCCAATTAGATGCAACATGGCTGCTTGTGTATGAATCTTGTCCTTCAGTTAAAGGAACAGCTGCCTACACTCACTGTTCTATCTATCTACCAGTCTGCTTCACTTCCTCAGAAGTGTTTAAGATACTCTGGAGGTGAGACAAATTGGAGTAAAATTGTTTTGGGTCACATGGTGAGCATTTTGAAGATGGCATTAGTTTCAGTGGAACAGAGCTCAATATATGAACTATCATTGATTATCTTTGACTTAAAAGACTAAAAATACCGTACATGTTATACTTAACATGTGATGTACCTGTATTTATCGGCGTATAACGCGCACCTTAATTTTAAGAGAGAAGTTTCAGGGAAAAAAACTACCGTATTTATCAGTGTATAACGCACACATGCAATTTCCACATTCTTTTCAAGAAAAAGTGTGCGTTATACACCAATAAATACGGTACATCAAACACTATTTGATACTGCAAGTAACTTCTTCCCTGCCACCTACAGTTATTCCTCTCTATTCTACCCTACCTGAAAAGTGTCTTAAATATTTCCTAAACACATAGAGTCTTCTGAAACTTCCATATGTGCAAATATACTAGTTTTCCCTATCTCTTGAATTATGAAATGAACATTGTAAGCTTCTTGGGGCAGGGTCTTTTTTTTCATTTTGCTTAATATTTGTCATAACCCAATCAAAAGGTGGTACATATTTGCCAGCTGAGCAAGCAGCACACCTTCAATCAAGCAGTTTACACCGTAAAATAAGTACAGTATTCTCTTTTATGACCCAATTCTGCTGCACCTGGCAAATAAGCATTTGGGATAGAATACACAGATTGCCAAATCAATAATCCGGCATGGAACATGACATTATACTGGCACTGCTGGCAGAAATGCCACCACAAATCAGGGTGTTAAGCTATCAAAGTCACTGTTCATGAATCTACTTAAGCACATATTCTACAGCACAGTATTTATGATGAACTCCGCTGGTCACTCCTTTGGATAAATTATTTTGATTCATTGAAGGCCTTTCCCAGCTTCCAAAAAAACATTTTTGAAGCATCTTATAAAGAAATGTCAATAAAATAAGTGCAGAATAAAATAAAACCAATCATTAACACACCTGTCAATTGACCAGTCAGTTGAACAAATCATTGATTATAGATCACAAAAAGAGCATTTCAGAGAAGGTAGGTGAGCCTTACTGACAATGGATTTGACTCTTTTGAGAGGAAATTCCAAACAAAATGAAAAAAAAATTAAAATTGCCAACACAAGTCATGCTTCAAAAGATATGAGCAAATTAAATTGGTTTTGCATGGCAGTTATGGGGGATGGCCAGGGTCAAATAATCAAGTGAAAGGATAACTTTATTGCTCATATCTATTTTGCAGGAATCTTCCCAAACTGCACCTGGGTCAGACTAGAAAAGGTTCCACAGCATTCAAGGTGTGTGTGTGAAAATACAGGACAACAGTCCTAATACAAATCATTATTACAATACTTTATTTAGCCAACAAAAATATCATCAAAACCATTGGAGATATT
>JANHFJ010007692.1:164746-179393 GCA_032468195.1 Cerberus rynchops | reverse complement strand
CGCGCCCAAACACGGCCCCCCCCCCCCCCCGGAGGGGCTGTGGACTGGCACCTTTCCATGCCAGAAACTGGGCCATGCAAACAAGCAAAGCCCCATCTGCGGGATGCCGGCAGCACATGAAACCACGCCCCTTCCAGGAATTGCTTCTCTAGGAATCAGATCCACATGGTAGACACCATAAAGCTATTTCGTCGCCACTCTGTTACAGCAAGAAATTGAATCAGATACATCCTAGATTATTCATCTCTTTGCTCCAACAAAAATTGGTCTTGTTAAGCAGAAACATGTTTTACACGCAGGGAATCTCAGATATAAAATCCAGTTCGTAACTTTATACTGGGTTTTTGTTCCACACTAAGCCAGTTTATTAATACATTAAAAATTTGCAGTGCCATAAACCAATAAACCATGCTTTACAAAACCACAGTGCTGGGGTTCCTGTAGCAGTTAAGGCAAAAACCAAAGTATCATAGTATCATTACCATCAATTAAAAAAATAGAAGAGGTTCATCTAACTAAAGGCAACCCTGCTCCAATTAAAAGTACTATAATGATCAGCCACATATTAACTTTTTGGGGTTTCTCATTTACATGAGACATTTACGTTAGACCTGATCCATGACTATCATTCTTAAAGGGGCAGAATCATAAAAGCAAAGTATTCCTACCCTTTTCATGGTGCTTTCAAGATGTGAACCTGAAAGACAAAAATGCTCTCCAGGATTTGGCCAACTGTGGCAATGACTGGAATAAAAATCTGGTCTAGGCTTACCTTCAAGTAACAATCAGGGACACTTTGTTATGTGGCAGTGTGCCTCATCATAACAACAATACCTATATAGTAAAGTACATTTTGTAGTAGTCATTATCCTTGCCTTGTTGTATCTATAAAGACATGGTATTATGATACCTCTACTTGTATGAACAGATGTTTGTGTCTTTAGTCCACAAAACAAGATTACTGTTAAGTTTCTAGGCAGAGAATGTCCTCAGGTACCTTGAAACGTTTCTGGAGCTAAGCCATAAAGTTTGGTTGTGTGAATCCTACCAGTGATTTGCAAGCCCTAGTTTATGCCTAACCTATATAAATTTAATAAAATAAAAATAAAAAATAAAATATACAAGTAGCCTTTATGACCAAAATTGAACCCAACATTTCTATTGCTAAGCGAGACAGTTATTAACCAAGTTTTGCTCCATTTTACCACATTTCTTGCCACAGTTGTCAAGTAAATCACTGCAGTTGTTAATAAAACAAGCGTAAAATGAATTTGGCTTCCCCACTGACTTTGCTTGGCAGAAGGTCACAATGAGTGATTACATGACCCCAGGACACTGCAACTATCATACATATGAACCAGTTGCCAAGCGTCTGACTCTGATAAACGTGGCTATGGGCATACTGCAATGTGTAAAAAACAGTCATAAGTCACTTTTTTCAGTGCTGTTGTAACTTCAAATGGTCACTAAATGAACTGTTGTAAGTTACAGACTACCTGTAGTTATTTTCAAGTAACTCTAACTAAATGTTATGCAAATGATAAAAAAACAAAACAATACAATCCTTTCACTTTACCAGAGGAGCACAATACATGCCAGCAGCACTTGAAGCTGATGAAACTGAAGTCATTCTTCACGGCCCAATTATGACCTTTCGTTTCCTCTGCAGAACTCTTCTTGAAAGATCCAATATAAATTGCCAATTTTCTATATTCCAGGTTTTGTTTCTTCTTCTTCAATCACGTTCCGTTCTCAGGGCATGCCTAGACAAGTCCCCTGAGGTATTCTTAGCAAGGTTTTTCAAAGGTGATTGCCTCCATCCTAGGGCTGAGATAAAGTGACTGGCCCAAGGTCACCAAGCTGCCTTTGTGCTTAAGGTAGGACTAGAACTCAGAGCCTCCATGTTTCTAGCCTGATTGCTTAACCATTACACTAAACTGGCTCTCATATTCCATATAGACCCTTAGGTCAGTGTTTCTCAACCTTGGTGACTTTAAGCTTTGCTGGCTGGGGAATTCTGGGAGTTGAAGTCCAAATATCTTAAAGTCGCCAAGGTTGAGAAACACTGTCTTAGATTCTCAGTACATTAAGAAGGAAGGCAAAGTTAAAGGTGAAATGAGTACAAGACCTGCATCATAGCATATATGTTGAAGTTAGTGCTTTTCCCTATAGGCTGAATTTTTCTCCTTGTTTAAGAATAGGTGTGACCCAGTATCAATCAAAACAATTTTACAAAAATCCAACATCTCAGCTTTTCTCGGGAGATTTTTTTTTTTTTAATGATGACCTCCTGCATTTAAACAATGTGGTAAAGATCTAAGTCAAACAGGATCAGTCTGCTTTATCAAGCAGGGCATTTTTCTGAACAGTCCAGCTTCCTTTCTCAAATGATTGGAGTACTTACATCATATAATATCCTCCAAATTCTAAAGACTACTAATTTTTGTAGGCTTCTGTGACAGTTTTGTCACAGACAAAACTTCATGACAGTTTTGCAAGGGCAACATAAAAAAGTTTCCAATGAGCTATTATTGCAGCTAACAGACAAATAGCTACAAAATTGTAGGCTCATGCCCTGTTATATTGTGCCTTCCTTAAGGATCTTAGGATCAAACCTATAACTCTACCTGGTGAAAAAAACATCTGGGAATGAGGGGACCTTGGTACTTTCTGAAAACTTGGTTGTTTTCTTGCAGATGTTTCATTATCCAAACTAGGTAACATCATCAGTGCTAGCAATGAATAATTGTAATGAAACATCTGGAATGAAGTAGGATAGTAATGAAACATCTGCAAGAAAACAACCACGCTCAGAGAGCACCAAGGACACCTCATTTCAACCCTAAACTATAAATATTCTCCTTTATTGGTACATCTGGGAATTTCTGATCAGTATCAGATCATGATGATTTAGTTTCCTTGAATGTAGCCAAACTTTGTTTTACAGCCAGTAAAAGTAAACATTCTGCCCATCAATAAATCTACCACCTCTTGTAAAATTCTTATGTTTTATGTTCTTAATTTTAACATAAATACTTTTGCTTTACTCTGAACTCTATAATAAACTACATACTTTCTCCTTTGAGCTGGCATTAGGAGGTAATAATGAGTAGCTTCTAGGTCAGTTCACTACACCATATAGAAAGGGGAGTGCAAAAGAATACGAGAGACCATTTCTATTTCTTCTAACATCTGTCTCCAAATAATGAGATGGTAATATGTTATATGGGCAAGAGTAAACTCTTTTCTATGCATCAGGCAGAGAATAGTTACTAAGTACTTAGCATAGCAAAACGGCCTCCCAAACAGGTCTGCTTTATGTGGGTTTGATATCAATATTTCAGTTCAAACTAGGCTATCTCCATGCCAAGTGAAATCAACTAGTAAGCTACTATTTTTTATTTTATTATTTATATTTCAAATTTCTTAATCGCTCATCTCCCTTTGAGTACTAACCCCTTAATAGTCTACAGGGATATAGCTATTTGTCTTCTGTGAGGACATTCTGCCTTCCAGAATCAAGGAGTCTGTAGTGTTACAAAAGTAGTAATTTATACAACTATTTCAGATGGCAAAGATACCTACAGATATGATGACAAAGGGCCTAAGTTTGCAAAGGAATGTGATATCCACTTGGCAGTGGAGCTCTCAAATAATCAATTGGAATGAAACCTTCAGAAGTGGCAAATCCGTGCATCAGAAAACAAAGGATTCTGAAAATGTTCATAGCAGCAGTACATTATTGCCATTACAATTGATAGAACCCAAAATGACATTTTCAAATTTTGGAGTCTACTTGTGACACATACATACACCCACACGCACACACATACTTACGTTATTTCAAACATATTGTTTTATTTATACAATTAGCTCCTAATTATTACATGTTGACTGGTGAAATTAATGAGCATGTGTATATGAACATGTGTATATGCTGTCATTCATGACCAGAGTAGAATTGGAAGTCTGTAAGTCTTAGATGGCACCATTTACACAACATTTCAATTCAGAAACTAAGTCAGTGGGATTGGTGAGTACACCAAGGCTACTGGCTACACTATTCTGAAACACTGAAAAAACATTCTGAAACAAGGCAATGGTAAAATACATCTGTTTTGTTACCAAGAAAAGTATATGGATAAATCCAAGCAACCATGATATGCATAACTAAGAGAGAAGTCACCTACTGAAAAAAAAAACCCAATATTTGTGACAGAAAATTAACAAATGCTCTCACAGTATCAACTGAACCAATTTCCTCATTCCAAAATAAGATGACCATTGTGCATCTTCAAGAAGATCTTCAGATGCCACCACATATAAAAGGTGGCCCTCATGATGAAAACAGGAATCTAAGTTTACCCTGAAAATTCAGGAAAGAGAGAGAGAGAGAGAGAAACGCCCTAACTTTTCCTCAGGCAGGTATGAAAAAAAATAACCAACAACTAACTCTTCTCAACCACTGTGATTTTTATCTCCCAAAATATTTAAACTGAAGCATATCAACTTTTTCCTAAAGATCCAGAGATATCATCACCATGTTGAAGAATGCAGTGTGAGACTTCCTTTCAGAAGCCATGGGACAGGTTGGTAATTATTGCAACACTTCAGAAATGATATTAAACCCTAAATTATATGATAACTTGAAGTTGCAGAAACTGGCAACATCCTTTATTTCATTTTCTTTTTAGATCATTAGTGCTGTTTTCAATAAGGAAACTTTCTAATAATAGGTAAACATTCATCTCTAAAAATGCAATTATCCCTTTAGCCTTTGAACAAAGAAAGATAATCATCATGACAAAACAGCACTATGAATAATCACCAAGGCAATAATTTGGTTGCATTGTATGAGTCAAAATGTCTTTATCTAAACATTTGTAATGCTGACAAGTTTTAAAAGTCTACCCATGAGATACAAATGTAGTTTGATCATATGAATAAATAAGAAAACTTGTTTAATGAAACTGGCACAATGCCTTATAATTCAGTGCGGTTAAGTCAGTAACAGTTTAACTAAAAAAAAAGTAATTAGTTAAACAGCAATACGTATAGACTTGTATTCATTATGAATGTGAATTGTCAACTTCCAAGAAAATAACTATTTTTCTTGGTTCAACATTGCCGTTAATTAAGTCTTCCAAATTTGCTTTACTGTCACTTATTCTGATTTTTTAAATCCATTATTAATATAATAATTGACTGTGTTGGGATTCTCTTTGCTATAGATTCTCTGCCTTTTTTTAAAAAAAAATAACTTGCTGCAGTTTGGCTCCAAATCTTTGTTATCTTTGAATTTGGAAATGGGCAGGGAGAGAGAATGGCATGTCATCTATAGATAATAGAGTCTTCAAGGTGTTATGTGTGTTTTCACTCAAGTTTTGATTTTTTTTGTTATGCATAAAGGCCTGTTTTTATTTTTATGCACAACTTACTAAAGAGGTGCTTAAGTAGACATTAATAAAGCAGACCTTTCTTCCTTTGGAATTACCCAGCAAATCTGGCTACATCAATTCTGTTTTGTTGTTAAATTGCCTTTTTTACCTTCTTAGATACAAAATGTTGTTTGGAACACAGTATCTTTTCTCTGTAATAATAAGGCTTAAGAACATATTGTTTCATCCAGGAATATGAATTTCTGAATATAAAACCTTATTTACATTATAAACTTACCAACTGCATTATTTTTTTTGTTCAATCCCAACACGAATTAACAGCAATCTATATGGAATTATTTCATTGTGTGCTTAGATAGGTTATATTTAGAACTCAATGCTGTCTTTAAATTTCAATCTTTTGGCAATATGATGTATAACAAAATTTCAAGTTTGTTTCTATTATAAGTGCTTTGAATTTCCTATATAATTACTTTTAAAATCTTTCATTAATAAGGTGGTGCTTAAAGCAGATATCATAATTTTCTAATATGATTTGTAATAGGTGTTAGAATTCTATATAGCAAAATTTAAATCTGCAGGAAGCATAGTGAATAATCAGACAAACAAGTTACGAGTATGACCTTTCGCCATATCAACCAAGATGCTAGGGACAGACACGTGAAGACAAGAGCATATACAATTATGTATAGACAGACTTTCTGCATCTCATATAATTTATATTAGATAAGATTACGCATATCATAATGACAAACGATTTAAATAACTTTAGGTGCATTCATGGAGGGTTGTTATATTCAATGTTATTAAATAAGGAATATTCAGGTTCAGAGGGAAAATGTCTTTTAATATCTCACTGGATTAAAGAGCTGTCTTCAGAGTACATTTAAGCATAGATATATACAGTATTTTGTATTAGATAAACCCCATGAACTGATCTAGCAGGACAGCTATTCTGCTTCCTTGGCATGTGAATAATATATCTCCAATCATTTCAATTCAAAGCAAAGGTGAAATTCAGCAGGTTCAAGCAGGTTCTCTAGAACCGGTAGTAAATTTTCTAAGCAGTGCGGAGAACCGGTTGTTACAAGAAATCTCCTTTTGTTTTTGTCCACTTTACAGGGATAATCCTGTAAGGAAGGTAGGAAAAAACATTCTGGTGTTGTTTCTAGCCTAATCTTTATTGCCCTGCTTACAGAAGCTGACCACCTAGTCACATGAGCGCCCCGCCATGCCCACCAAGCCACACCCATAGAACTGGCAGTAAATAATTCAAATTCCATCACTGATTCAAAGGCATAAATACAGGTAATATCAACTTACAACCATTCATTTAATCACCCTTCAAAGTTACAACGGTACTGAAAAAAGTGATTTATGTCAGTTTTTCACATGACCATTGCAGCATTCCCATGGTCATGTGATCAAAACTCCAATGTTTGGCAACTGGTATGTATTTATGACCGCTGTGTACCAGGGTCATGTGATTCCTTTTTTCAACCCTTTGCAACAAGCAAAGTCAATGTGGAAGCCAGATTCACTTAACAACTGAGTTACTATCTTAACAACTTCAGTGATTCACTTAACTGTGGCAAGAAAGGCTGTAAAATGGGACAAAACTCACTTTTAAAATGTTTCACTTAAGAACAGAAATTTTGGGCTCAATTGTGGTCATACGTCGAGGACTACTTGTACTATATGCTACAAAATAAGAATACATTGTGAGAATACCTCTTAGTGCCAGGTATTCTGCTGCATGTGTGATTTAGAACTAACTTCTGAAATTAAAAACATTCTCACAAATAGTTCATATAACCTATCCTTTTCAAAGAACAATTTCATTGTTTGGAGCCAATTGACAATTGTATCTATGTTTCTAATATGAAATGCATTGTTCCAATACTTGGCAATATATATTCTGAAGGATTGTAAGAAATATATTCCAATCTTGCCGTGTTTCTTTCATTATTGTTATTTTAAATCAATGTTTTCATCAGATGCAGGTAACATTTTTGTTTTGTGCTTGTAATAGAAACTTAAAATGAAAGTAACATGATTGACAACTAGCTCACAGGCAAACTTTGGCAACACTTAATTCTCTTTTTCTCTTTTGGCTTCTTAAGTAGAATTCCTTCTCAGCTGTTTGTCTACACAGTGACTCCCACAAAGCTCATTACTTCCAGCCTGGACCTATCCCTCATGTTGTGCATTTATCCGTGGGACACATTATCAACATGTGGCACATGTCCTTGACATACACAGAAGAGTTGCACCCCAGGACGGCAGCATCCGTGACAATAATGTTGACTCTGACTCCATTATGGTTGCTGGGATGTAACCGAGAAATCTAATAACTGTGACAGTAGGCCTTTAGGCTCTGCAGTGCCTTTTCAGACAGTGAAGCTACACAGAGACTAATGAAAGGTTAAATGAATAGGAATCGCTGACAGATACAATGAAGAAGGGCCTTGGTAATCTACAGACACTGAGCAGAGATCTTTGGCTCAAGCAGAGAAAGGACAGCACATCAGCAAGTCACAATATTTAAAACAGCTTGCTATACACAGAGCCTTTTGTGTCTGGATGCATGTCTGGCTCTAGGAAAAAAAAAGATATTGAAAAGGAATTCCAGCATGAGGCACTTTGGCAAATGTAATGTCACAAAAAGGGGGAAATGTTTTCTGTGTGTGCTGTTACATCTTTGCACCGAACGTTAAAAAGCAGCTACTAAAGACAGAGGAAGCACAACTTTCAGGACAATCTGCCTCCATGACAATTAAACACCACTGTAACTCCACTGCTAGCTGATATTCTAGCTGATACTGAAGTGACTCTTAACGTTACTTACAGTACATATTTGTTTTAGAATCAAGGAGATGTTATAATACATAGGAGATTTTATTTGCATTTCTTGTTCCTATGAATATCACTGATATGAATGCAGTACTTGAAATGCAAATGGGATATAAAAAAATTAAATGATTCAGCAAATCCTTTTTAACTAAATCTTTTTCTCAAACCCTTTGAGCATTTTAAGCTTTATTACTGTGATTCTTTTTAGGATTTTCACAAAAATATCAACATGCTGTAGTTGTTTGAAATAAGAAACAGAAAGACAAATAAAATTGGTAGAAAAATATGTGATTGAAGGAAATTAATTGCTGAATAACAATCAAGAACAAGGGGATGGCAGACTGTGAACAGGAAGGACTAAAGGAAACTCAGAATATCAAAGCAAATTTATTGTTCCTCGACTTATGACCACAATTGAGCCCAGAATTTATGTTGGTAAATGAGAAATTTGTTAAGTGAGTTTTGACCCATTTTATGACTTTTCTTGCAACATTTGTTAAATGAATCACTGCAGTTGCTAAATTAGTAACATGGTTAAGTCACTCTGACATCTCTATTTGACTTTGCTTGTCAGAAGGTCGCAAAAGGGGATCACATGACCCTAGGACACTGCAACTGTCATAAATATGAACCAGTTGTCAAGCATCCAAATGTAAATCATGTGACCATGGAGATGCTGCATAGGTCATAAGTGTGAAAAATGGTCATAAGTCACACTTTTTTCAGTGCTGTTCTAACTTTGAATAGTCACTAAATGAAATGTTGTAAGTCAAGGACTACCTGTATTGATCATGATTCACTTATAAAAAATGGAATATGTTATAGTCAGAAGTAATTGTTCATACTCATTAGTATGGCTTCTTAGTGTGCTCCTTGCAATTTTACTATATGTTTCTATATATACTTTAAAATCCTAATGACTTCAATACAATTTGTTCTCAAGTAAATATATTTTCAGGATTATATACTTGATCTTTTAAAAAAAGGCTTTGATGCTAACATATATCAGAGGTAGAATTTTAAATATAATATTTTAATGTAACTTATTTCCATGAAAGATGAGACATCAGCACAATATGGTTCTTAAAAACTACCATAAATGTAATCTTAATCTATGCTAACAGAAGCATAATATCCGGATCACAAATAATTTAATAGGTTCTTTCTAATCTGGGTACATTTAGAGTTTAGTATTACTAACCAATTAGTATATGTCTAGGGAAGCACTATCAGAAACTTCAGGATCTGAAAACTGATTTCTGTAAAGGGAAAGAGTTATGAAGATGCAATAAAATATATACAAATGGTTACCAGGCTGAAATTGGAGCAGATATGTATTTTTTTTCTCCCACTATGAATACTGGATTAGAACCTCCCCACTGAAATTTCAAGAGCATATTTTGACCAAACATTAGTACAAACTTTCTAGCAATAAAAACATGTGCAAATACTTCCAGATTCATATGGGGAGCTCTGTGCTCACTTTACTGCAGAATCCCTAAGGAGTAAATTTGTCCCTTCACATCAATGGAAAAATATTTTCATGGATGAAATTATGTACAGAATGAATAAAAAGTGCTCACATATCTAACAACTTGTGTGTGCCATAAAACTCTACATGAATACATAACCACTCCTTCAAAGCTGGGTAAGTTCCAGGATATCTTAGGTCAGGGGTGTCAAATTCAAGGCCCGTGGGCCGGATCCATCCAGCTGTTTTCAGAGCAGAACCTTCCCAAAGTAGTTTGTATGGAAACAATGCAAATATATGATTTGCATTGGTTTGCGCAGGTCGGTCCTTTGCTATTTCCAGGCCAGTCCCACGGGCCAATTTAAATATGTGCTCAAAAAATATATCTGTGACCTGCACAGTAAAGATACTACAATTGTAGCTGCCCATATTATTTTAGTCAATGGCACCTAACTCATCCCATTTTGTCACTTTCAGCAGGAAGAGAAAACACTTTTAAATGAGGCCAAGATTCAGGTACAAGGAAGCAGACAATAGATAATTTCCCTGGCATTTTGGACTGGCCCTGAATTTTCTATTCATAACCCCATTCCCATTAACAATATTATTACTATGACTTGAATACTTGATTTGGGCCATCAGATAGAAAAAATGTGGTATATCCAAATCTAGCTCTTCACAGTCCTTAACCCATTTAGGGCCATTCCATCCCTGCCTGCTAGGCAGAGAAGCTCATTTTCTGCTAAATAGGTTCAGTAAAATTTTCCCAGAAAGTTTCTTCCAACTTTCATATGGAAGGGACACTGGGTATGAAACTCTCTGGGTTACAAGTAACAAAAATTTCAACAGAATGGATAATAAACTAAGTAATAGTTTCACCAAAACTATAATGTAGATTGTTTGTACAGTCTATCTATAGTCCACCTCAGCCTTCCTCAATCCAAATGTTTTGGACAGTGGCTCTCAGAATTCCCATTACATATCCCAGTCCTCTCTATTTAACAAGAACACCAACAAGGTAGCTTGAGAAAATAATAATTACCTTGATTACCATAAGTGGATTATAACTCATTATTACAACTTTTTAAAAAAAAATCACTATCAAATCAGGAAAGTTACATTATGAAGACACGTACTCTGTAGACTATAAATGAAAAAAAATTGTCCCTGGAAGGTAAGGGAAAAAAATCCACTTTTTAAAACTAAGAATTGTTTTATTAGAATCAAAACGTTGATGAAAGCTTCAAATAATTATACCATCACCCAGAAAAATTAAAACGCTAATTACTAAGTAACAGCATTGTAGTTCATAATTTTTTTAAAAAATGTTTTTTCTAGTCCACTGGAAAGAATATTAGCACATCAACTGTTATATATGTACTGTTATTACTTTATGTAACAGAGAATGGAGACAATGATGAAATGCTATTTCTTTCCTATATGTAAGTGTTCATTTTAACTCAGCAATTTTCCAGAGCCAAAGTTTGAAGAGATGTGGGTGATAAATGAAAACATCTGCTGTAACTTAAAAAATAAGTAAATATTATTTTGCTTTTTAAAAAGTCCACTAAAATACTTTCAATTGAAACAATCCAGTTTGAGACTTTGGGCTGCATTCTTCTACATATGGAAAGGAAATGGTATACTATAAAACTGATACTGGCAATACCTACAACTAGTAGCAAAAACAAGACACACATACCTGGAACAGGATTGTCATATAAACAATGAGTATATAAACACATTTAGAGTTGTTTGATTCAGAAGTCTGTGGAGAGAATTTTGCTTTCCTTTTTAACAGAAAGCTAGAAATGCCAATAGTATTTTTCTCACTTATCTCACAAAAATAGTATTTACACAGAATATCTCCAATGTCTGTTTTTGTTGCTGAATCTGTTATGTACCGGTATTCAAATACTGGGTACAATGGAATTACAATTATTTAGCAAGCTATAAATAATGTAAGTGGCATGCACAATTGATATTTTAGCACTTCTTACTAGAACTGTAAAAGACTCATTATAGATCAGCAAATCATTTCTAACACACAAGTTCAGCTGTGAAATACACCAAAGGAAACCTATACCGGTTCATTGCTAAATTGGGTTTTCCCTCATTGTCTTTGAGCAGGTCTAAGGGATGTTCTAGAGAAAAAAACAGAGTCTTTAGAATCTGTATATATAAAACGAAAGCAAACTTTTAAAGACCACAATTCTGAGACCCTTAAAACATTAAACACTATGAACAATACAAGCCTACCTTGCCTTAATTCCCTTTTGAAAAGATGCTTAAGGACAGTGTGGTTCCTGGCTGAATAGTTTCTTTGACCACTGTTTAATTTTCACTGGGCCATATGGATAAATATGAAAGAGGAAGTTAAGTAGGGAGGGAGAGAAGTAAGGTAGATCAACTTATTGGAAAAGTTCAAATAAGATACTGTTGAGGCAGCAACAAGTTACAGTAGGACAAACCTACTGTTCATAAACATTGACCCAACATCTTGGGTCATCAATCAGGAGTTCATTGAACCACATAGCCCATCAGTGCTGTACTAAGGCTCTAAGACCCAAGTGAATCCTATTCCACTGCTAGAAACTTTACTGGGGGGAGAAGGCAATGGCTAAAACATGTCCTCCTCCCACACACCTTTCTTATCTTTTTTTGCTTGGCCAAAGTCAGGCAGATTTCTGGAAGAGAAAGGAGCAAAGGAGAAAAAAGAAAGACAGTTTAGCAGTGATCGGAAACCTGGCAAGATGCAGAGAGAAGGTCTGGGCCAGTCTTGGGGCTGTACAGATAAAAGTAATCAAATGACACTCATGGAATGCAAACTGGCATTCTTGAACTGCAGCAATTTCAGAATCCCTGAAACATCGGTGACAGCAAGCAAGATTAGAATAAAATATTACGTAAAAGTGGTGAATTTAAAAAAAAAGAACCTTAAAGGTTTACCATTTAATCTTTGGGTTAGCAAAAATAAAGTCTGCTTTGGTTTGGCTTCATACGACGGGCTAACAGTCTATCAAATATACACCCAGAACATGCTCTATAATATTTGAAAGAGAAGAAACTACTTATGTTCCTATTACATTTCTTATAAACGGTAATGTTTAAAGTAACTGTTTCTAAAATATTTGAAAGAGATCTTTATCGCATTTCAAGTGTGTGTGTAAAGACCTATTAAAGAAGCTTATCTGGTGGTGTATTAATACTAAATGCTCACTCACAGTGTGTATGCGGACCTGTTGAAATGAATTCCTTTTAACATGCAGCTTGTAAAGTACTTTTTAATCATTTGAACTGGAAACTTCATAAAACTGAAAAACCTTTGTATGTAGCTATACTCATACATTGTAAGAAGCAAATACTCAAGAGAATTTTTAAAAGAAACTGTAACATCGAGCAGAAGCTCTTATTTAACATTTCAAACTAAAGCTTCTAGTGTGTTGCAGGAAAAAGCAAAGCCATTATAACAGTTACCAGTTACAATTGTATATACTTATCTATTATTCAAGTGCAATACATATTAATTTGTAACAGACTTATACCTTATGAGTTTGCTAAAGATTAAGTAAACAAACATTAAACTTCCTTTCTCATTTTTAAATGTGAAAAAATTCATTTTTATAACAATTCCAGACCATAATGAAATAATGTGTGTGGCAAAAGTCTTATAAAGCACTGATCATACTAAAAATAAATCCAAACCCATTCTTGTCTCTAAAGTTTTGTCTCCCACATAAGAGAAGCATAGGCAAGATTTAAGACAGGGGCTATAATGTTTTCATTTGACTTTAAAGCTTCAAGCTGTTTCCACTACTAGTGAGGCATGAATATTCATCCAAATTTAAGACATTTTAATCCTTGAGTCTGCTTAGATTATTACATGATGTCCATTGTGCATCAATTTACAACAGCTTGACTCTTAAGAGTAAATGGGAAGTATCATAAACTGCAGTCTGCTTTCAAATCCACTTTATGTTCTGCCAGTTTTATTACAACCGTAGTCTGAACATATGAAGCTTTCTTTACCCCTGTATGTACCCTCTTTTCCTGCTTTTGACAAATTTACTATCTTCCAAAAGGGCTTTAATAAGGGAAGAAAACATCACTATATGAAAGTGGAGAGGAGATGATTTTTCACTGCATACATTCTAATTACAACTGAGAATTAGAGCATCCAGTCCCAAAGTGAAACAGCCAGACAGCAAAGCACTCGAAGACTTAAAACATGCTTAAAATGTAAGGCAGTGGTCCAGGAAGAATCTCCACTTTGATTCCTATACTAAAATTTTATTTTAAAAAGAAAATTGCTTCCCGATGAGCTGAGCTACTGGATTTTTTAAAAACTATAACCGTGAAAACATTTCTTTCCATTCCTTTAAATTGGAGGTCAGAAGTTTCATACAAGTCAAGTTACACAAAACGGCAGGGAAAAAGAATTTCAGCACGGGCCGTCCGATTTATCTGAACTCCTAATACACTTTCCAAAACAAAACAACAACGTAAGAATTAAACGTAAAACCAGCTATATTGCAAGAGACACGACGTTTCCCCGTTTACCTAAATACACCTTCCTCAACCCGCACGTGCGATTCACACGCGTTTCTTAATCTCAGCAGAGTTTTATTTTTCGAGCAATGCTGAGAACTGACAACACTTCAGGCGGGCGAGCAGACTTCTTTATATATATACATTCTCTCTAGAACTCCGGTCAAGTTTTCTCTATAACAATTGCTGCCCGCAGAAATGCAAACTGTAAAAAGCAGACATCGACCCAACCCCACCCCCTCCAAAAAAAAGTTGCGAACGGAGGGCATCCTTTGCCTTCTGGTCTTGGAAGCCTGTGGATCGCAGGCACGCCAAGCGCGCGCGCACACACACACACACACACACATAGGGTCGCGCAGACACACATTCCCACCTC
>JANHFJ010007691.1:15057-26735 GCA_032468195.1 Cerberus rynchops | reverse complement strand
GCTGTTCACCGCCCCGAGTCCTTCGGGAGAGGGGCGGTATATAAATTTAATAAAATTAAAATTAAAATTAAATTATCCTGCAGACAATCCTGGGAGATGAGTTTACACAAGACTCTTAATCAGACTAGGTGAAGACCTTGCAGCTGCTTTGCCCAACATGCTCAGGCTTTTAATCTTGGTTAGTTGAACCCAGCCTCTTTCATGAATGTATGTTTCCGTGCCTTGTGCAGAATCAGAAAATAAGGCAATTCAGGCATTTAGCTTTCAAATCCAAATTAACAGTTGCTTGTCATTTGGTCCCAAGCCAGATATGAAGGGTATTCATTATTATATCAGTAATATATTCTGGCATAGGGCAACACGCTTCTTCCAATGAATTCTATCCATGGCAACATCTCTAATATCTTCCTATTTGATGTCCATTTTTATTTAATATCTGACACCAAATTTTGCGTGGTCTACCCCACCTCTGCTTTCCCTTTGGCCGCTCCCATCATATAGTTTTAGGGGTATTGATGTTCCAGCAAGCAAACAATATGGCCAGCTAGATACATTCAACATTCTGTCACAATAGCCTACAAATTCCTAGATCCACTACACCACAAAATTTCTTCATTAGTGACATGATTGCACTAAGTGACACTTTTTGCCCTATGACTTTCATGTGAAAGGAACCAGTGATGATGATACTGATCATGCAGAGAAGAGCAACAAGAATGATTAAGAGGCTGGGGGCTAAAACACACGAAGAACAGTTGTAGGAGTTGGGTATGGCTGGTCTAATGAAAAGAAGGACTAGGGGAGACATGATAGCAGTGTCCCAATATTTGAGGAGCTCCTTACAAAGATGAGGAGGTCAAACTATTTTCCAAAACATCAAAAGGCAAGGCAAGAAACAATGGATGGAAACTAACCAAGGAGAAAATAACCTAGAACTAAAGAGAAATTTCCTAACAGTGAGAGCAATCAACCAATGGACTAGCTTGCGTTTAGAAGTTGTGAGTGCTCCATCATTAGAAGTTTCCAAAAAGAGATTGGACAACCATTTGTCTGAAATGGTCTCATGCTTAAGCATAGGGTTGGACTAGAAAACCTCCAAGCTCCCTTCCAACTCTATTATTATTCTATGTTCTATGTACTATGATGATATGCTGGGCTACTGAAGATGAGTAGCAGGTATGCCCGTAAGCATTCAGAGAAGCAAAGAAAGAGTAGAAGAGAGAAAGTGTTCAAAGAGTAGCTGGATGTTATTTGGCACAGAGTAGATAAGGAAACAAACGTCTATGGAAGCATATTTTCAAAGTTGGCCAAATGTCTACCAGTCAGAAATGTGGGATACATACCCACAGGTGCTAATTGTACCCTCCTGCACTGTTACTGTTCTACAATACTACTCAGACTTTCTCTGTGTGCTGATAAAAGACAGCAAAATCCTGTGTGTCTATCACTCAATTACCATGATTCTATTTCTTTCCTTGCTCCCCAGGAGAACAAAACCCACCATGTTCTCAGCTTTATCAGGAATCTTCAGCCAGAATCAGCCTCCTCTGGCTGAATGTTTCCTGTCTTGGCCATGAAAACAAGTGTGCATCATTTGTGGTCTAATGAAGCCAGATGCTGGTTGTATGTTGGGGGCTCAGCAGGTGCTTCAGAGTCTGTGTGCAGTCCCAGGCAGGCAGCCAAGACAAAAGATGTATTGTTCTCCTGGGACAGGCTGCATTTGGAGAAATTCGCTTCAGCTCAGAGTTCTCTCTGACTTCAACAGTTTTCACTGGCAGGATTTCCTAATTTGGGTACTAATGCTGCAGTAAGTACTGTACAAGGAAGCTTGGAGAGTCATTTTAATTAACCAGAATGCTCTTGGGTATTATGACATGAACATTGTGGAACATGTTAAAAGGTTGGGACTTGAGGGCAGGAGTCAGGCCAGCCCACTATGTATATAAAGTCAGGGTATAGAGTAAGGCCTGCTGCATGATAAAACTAGATTTGGAAGTGCATTCTATTCAAACTTGTGTTATATTCATTTATTCATTTGGGATTGTTCTTACAATCCCAAATGATTCGACTTCATAGCTCCAGATCTCTTTCTGTCATTTTCCAGGAATACAAGTGTGGAAACTCATTGCCAGGGCATTGAATTGCTTGACTGTAAGATGGATGGCATATACATTTAATAAACAAAATAGATAGATAGATAGATAGATAGATAGATAGATAGATAGATAGATAGATAGATAGATAGATAGATGACAGAATCATTTTTCTCAACATTAAGTCTGTGGGAATTGCAAAGGTGCTACAGAATCCGTATTCATTTCTATCTAACCAATCCAATTCCAGATTTACATTTTAAAAAGCTGAAATTGGATTGGTTAGAACACAGGTGTCAAACTTGATCACATCGCGTGACATATCGTGACATATCATGGAGGTTTTTGCCTTTGCGGAACTGGGGTGGGCATGGCCTGCTTGTGACGCATCCTGCCCATGAGCCACCAGTGTGACACCCTTTAAATGGAACAATGGTAGGTTGGCTTGGAACTGTTTTTATATGTGAGAATTTTCACTGACAGAATTGAACTCTCCTTTTACTTGGCTGATCCATTCACCTGCAACAAAACTTGATCTTTAGCGGAGTTGTAGGGGATTAGTAGAAGAACTGAGTTCTTGACCTGAGAGACCTGAAAAACATGATGCAACAGTAGCAAATGATTTTCCAGAAAGACTGATCAATGCAACAATTAATCACTGGTCATAGTGCTGAACTGTACAACTGGTGCTGGGCCTCCAGGCACAAATTCCTTAAACTAAACGTCTTGCTTTCTGGAGTTTTTGCCCTGCTGTTTGTGTTGACATGAGATTCAACTGCCAAAAACCAGTGTGATATTGTTGTTGTTAAGGGGTTAAGAGAAGGATCTGGAAAGTCCAGCCATGGAAACTGACTGGATGACTTTGGATCAGTTTTTTAATTTGTCTCTCCAAACTTCCTTTTTTCCCCTCTTGCTTTTGTCAGAAAAAAAAAATATGGAAGAAAGCAACCCTGAACTCCTGGAGCAAAATGAAATAACCAGTCTCTCTTATCTGGTGGCTTCTCTACTGACACAAAAGATATCAACTGGAGTGCCTGAATCTGCCACCCAGCCAGCCAGCCACATAATATCTTGGGCCAGTTCCAACCATGAGCTTGTTTTAGCAGCAAATTATGGCCATCTTGAGTCAGATCCATTTGCTAGACTGGTTTAGTGACAAACAAAACGTGTGTGTGTGCACGTATGGGGGTGCAAAATCTTCAGAACGAGAGCTGGGGAAAAATTAAAAGTTAGGAAGCCCAGTAATAACAATGAGTTAATTGTTCTGGCTTTTGTGTCCTAATTTATAAAGTAGAATTACACTTCCTCTTATTTAATGCCAAGAAATACAGCGGCATATTTGTAATTAGGAATTCTATCCACTTTTTCACTTAATCCTTTTACCCCTGTTGTCACATTAATGACTATATAGTATCAGACTATGTTCTCTAGTCATTAGCTGCTAGAATAATAGTCCTGCAAATCAGCATTTATAAGCATGCTACAAATTTTGAGATGGCTCCGTGGAAAAAGAAGGAGCCAAAATTAAATATACAATTTCAAGAGACAATTTAAATATTTTTTTCATATGCACTTAGACATATATCTCTTCATAGTGCTTTACAGCCCTCTCTAAGAGGTTTACAGAGTCAGTATTTTGCCCCCAACAATCTGGGTCCTCATTTTGCCAAACTTGGAAGGATGGAAGGCTAAGTCAACCTTAAGATAACCTCACGGTTGTTATCTTGAAGACTTATGTCTCGGCAGGATGGTCCTAAGCATACTGAAATCCAAGCCTGCATACAGTAAATACTATACAAGACAAGAGCAAGTTAGGAGTCAGTGCAGATACGACCTAAAAGTAAGATGATGATAATTAAGAACTTCAGTTTGAATGCAATTCAATCCACCAAAGATTCCTGCGCCAATAATTTCCCAAATCTCTGTCAAGTAAATCAGTACATTCCTGAATCTGATATTCACTGAAATCTTCTGCATTCCTCTATTACATATTGAGCCTTTGCAATTACTACCTATATTGGTTATTTGCTTGCTTATTTGTACCCTATGACTATCATTAAGTGTTGTATCTTATGATTCTTGACGAATGTATCTTTTCTTTTCATGTACACTGAGAACATATGCACCAAAGACAAATTCCTTGTGTGTCCAATCACACTTGGCCAATAAAAGAATTCATTTATATAGTTTAGAGAACTTTTTCTCCAGGTGAAAGAGAAACATTCTAGCCCAACAGATACGATATCTGTTGCCTGAGATTTGGGGCTTTTGACTCCTAACAACCCAAAGCAATAAAAGGAAGGGATTGTGACAACTGCAGTTCAAAATATCTGATTAGCATGAGGTTAAAAGCTCTTTTCCTAGACTAAAGAAGTTTTGACTGCAGTAAGGAGGAAACAGCTATTATAAACTAGGATAACAATTGCCATTAAAATAAATAATATAGAGGAACTATATAAATTATATATTTTATTCAAACTGTTGCTTTCTTAAACGTGAGGTATATTTTTGATGCCTGTTAGAGATATAGATTTTAGTTCCTTGGCTCTGTATCTGAGTTTCTTGAAAGAAAATTAGACTTGAGCCTCTATGATTGAAGATAAACAGCTGCATGCTAGTAGCAAAACTTTATCTCTGTTGGAATATTTCAAATTATCTATGAGAGAAGTATATTTCCAAATGATGGGTGAAAATCTTGATTGCCACCACTGAGTTTCCTGCCTGGGATTTCGTGCAAACTACCCAAACTAATTAAGGAAAATTATCCTAATTTGTTTATTATGTTAATGATTGGAATTAATTTATAGCAATTTACTATGTATTACTAAAGATTTATTATGTTTTCCACCAAATGACTTAAGAGCTATAAATCCCATGGTTAAATGTAATTAGTGGAGACATATTTATCGAGGGGGATAATTACATCTGATAAAAGTTTTTCAGTTAGGCTTAATTAAAACAGATTATTCCCTCATAAATGAAAAGTAAATATGATAATTACTAGTTTGAGTTCTATCACATAGAAAAATAATAATAATAAAAAAGAAATATCACAGCACTTTAATTTTCTAAAAGGTAAACTATATAATTGATTACTCCTCAATAAATGATGATTAATAATCCCTGAGAAAGAAACATTTTTACTGGTGTAAACAGTTTGCTACTTAATGACTAAAGGGCAGACATTGTTCAGGAAAACTATAAAGCATTAGCTCATTTTTTTTTTATAAAGTGGACTCTTAGCTGTTTTGAAAATGTAATGAAAAATGTGCTGAACATATTATGCATCCTTCCAGTAACACTGACACACAATTTAGCAAGCAAAGGAAAAGTGAGGAGCAAGAAATTTTAAGCATAATCCAAATAATTGTGCTGAAGATAATATTGGCTAGTCTCTATTAGGAAGGAAACACATTTACAACTCAGCCTCTGTCTTTCTGTTGCCAATAAGATGTGCTTTAGTGCTTATTGGTGAAAATGGAAAGATTAAGATACAAATCTGAGCTTTCATCACTTATTTATTCCATTTCTGCAAAGCACTTTAATCCTGGCCCTGCATCTTGCAAATCACTTTGTAAATAGAGCAGAGTGGATGGGTGGGCAAATGAATATCATTATTTTTTTTAAAAAAGTAGCGGTTCTGTATATTAATGCATCGGGTTAAAAACTGCAATTAAAATATGTTCAGAGAGGTCAGCTGAAGCTAGGGTCATATGGATATTTGAACATGAAGGTATTTCAACCCTGATATTGACAAGAATGTATAGGACTTTCTTATACTCTATGGAGACTTTATTTATGAATACTTATTGTTTATATAAACTTTTTTCTATCCATATATGCAATTAATGACATTTGATCTTTGTCCAAAACTGTGATTTACTGTGTGGAAACAAGAATATAAAATACTTGATATGGTATCGATATTGACATGACACTGATTGTGCTGGCTGAGTATTTGGGGAGAGAAATGCAGTGGTGGATCCACGCTGATCCTCCTTGATCTTCCAGGGGATTTCAACACCACAGCATTCCTCTGAGTCAGCTCAGGTTGTTGACAGTTGGAAGAGGAGGGGAGGGGAATGGAGGGGAGGGGAGGAGAACTGGGGTATTGTTTACTTCTTGATTGTTGGTCTACTGTTAATCTTGGTGTTCATTTGGGTGTTGATTGCTGGTTGAGGGGGTATTTTGATCTTTTTGGTTCCCTTTCGGCTTTTTGATTGTCACTTTAGAATGGAACAGAATATAGACAATTAACATTAGACCAACAGTCAAGAAGCAAACCATACCCCAATCAAAGAACTATCAACTCAGACAAACACTCTAAGAGCAAACAATGGCCTAATTAAGGAACACCAAGTTCACTTCCATCAACATTGACAGGGCAAGCTCTAATCATCACTCCCTTCTAGTATTGATGATATTACCTAGTTTGGTAATAAAGCATCTGCAAGAAAACAATCAAACTTAGAGAACACCAAGGACCCCACAGTTCAACCCTGAGCTACAAATATTCTCTTCTATCAATAAGTTATTAATAATTGAGAAATTGATTTGGCCTGGTTTTGTGATGGACAGATCTGATTTTACATCTGAAGGGGAACTTTAAAATCTTGGAGTTAACGTTTCCTCCTGGAACCTGAAGTTCAATAGCTTGGAAGAGGTATGAAGCAAGGATTCTCTCCATTGGAGAAACAGAAACAGCATTTCCAAACAAACCAAGTCAAAATCAAAGAAATAGCCTGGTGAGATTCAAATTGCAAGCAGCCGGCAATCAGCAGAAGTAGCCTGCTGTACTGCATTCTAACCACTGCACCACCACAGCTCCTCAATAATGGGGAAATCCACACTAATGGGCAACAGTATGGGAATATTGAGGTTTGGGGATGCATTCAAACTGGACAGTGTCATAATTGAATTAAACAGCAACCTTTCTCCATGAATGCTCTACCGAAAATGTAAAACTGGTGCATAAGGGAAAAAAATACACCATCAACGAAAAATTTTTCAACAGTGTTAAAATGGTGGGCAGGACTAGAAGATCAAAGCTGTGCACACACATGAAAAAGTGGTGTTTCAATCATCACAGTGGTGTTTACTATTTTGGCATGACCGATCCCCAGAGGACACTTATAGAGGGAGCTGATGAAGTTGTGATGATTGGCAATCCAAAGTAAATACAGACAGCATTAGCTACTGAAGATTTGTGGTTGGTTTTAGGGAACTACAGGGTTGGCTGGTGCTCCTGAGATGGATTGAGCAATTTTGATCTGCTGAAGGAAAGCTGGTTCAGGGAGAGTCTGAAATCTCCTGCCCATTATTTCCTTGGAAAACAATCGTTCTCATTTCTCATTATTAAAGTTTCATTTTGCACAGCTCAGCCAATTAGTCTAAGAAGCCCACACAATGTTTATACAGGGAATAAACTTGATTTCCCACTATTTATTTCTCAGGAAGCAGTCTTATGATTGCAGGGCTAAAGGCATAATATCAAAACCAACGATCTTCTGTTGAGACGTGTAGTTGCATACTCCTTACAAAACTGTACAGGGGGTACGCAACTGACAGGGTGTAGTGGAGGGAGTAGGGTGTAATAGGATGGAGAGAGAGGGAGGGAGAGAGACTGGTGGTGAAATTAAAAAGAAAATCAGGATGAAAAGGGAAAACAAGTGAACAGGAACAGCAGGCAGAGAAGGAGGGGTTCCTGGTGATTTACTGTGGGCTGCTAGAAGAAAACAACTTGCCAATTCATGAATTCACAGAAAGCTTGTTATATTATCATTTCTATTATCTTCAGTCTTCAGGATTGATAACATATTACAGAAGTAATCTAGCCCTTTCAGTCTCTGTCACCTAACTCACTGCCAGCTTCACCTTCTTTATGGCACTGATACAGCTCCATTTCTACCATCCAGATTACTTTCACTTTACTTTAGGAATCAGAAATACTTCAACAGGAAATGAAAAGAAGGGAAACAGCTCTGTTCAATTTTGGTGGATTTGTTTATGTAGGGAACCTTTTGTGGGGTATTTTATGTTAGGTTTTTTTTTAATTTTTTTTTGCCTTTTTACTTTTATAAATAACATATCTAATACTCCTTCCTCCTCCTATTTTCCCCATAACAACAGCAACCCTGTGAAATGAATGCAGTGGTGGAATTCAATTCTTTTTTTTACTACTGGTTCTATGACCATGGCTTGGTGGGTTATGTGACTTGGTAGGCAGTTTCTATAATCAAGGCTATAAAGATTAGGCTAGAAACAACACCAGAAGGATTTTTTCCTGCCTTCTTTACAGGATTAACCCTGTAAAGTGGAAAAAAACAAAAGGAAATTTCTTTTAACAACCAGTTCTCCAAACTGCTTAGAAACTTTACTACCAGTTCTAGCAAACCTACTAGAACCTGCTGAATTTCACCTCTGGATGAATGGGCTGAGAGAGAGTGACTGCCCAAAGTCATGCAGTTTCATGCTAAGGTGGGACTCAGAATCTCCTGATTTTTTCCAGTTCAGTCTGGCTCTTGTATGCTGTTTTCTTTAAGGATCAACTTATTTAAGAAAAGGAAGGCATGTTAGTCTGCTGAGAAAATCTGGAAAAGTTAGGGTCAAAACATTGTTTCTAAGATGTTTGTGTGTGATTAGACTGCATAGAGGGTTTTAAAAAAAATCTCGTTAACCAGATGATGTGAATATCAAACAGAAAAGGACACACAATAAGGATAGACGAGAAAAGCTTTTGATATCTAACTTTGTTAGAATGGCCAGTCTTAAGGATTTCTCCTAGTTTGCTACCTATGGGGTACATGGCTATTCCTAGTTATAAAAGTATAAGAGCCATGGTGGCACAGTTGTTAAAATGCAGCATTGCAGGCTAACTCTGCCCACCGCCAAGAGTTCAATCCTGACTGGCTCAAGGTTGACTCAGCCTTCCATCCTTCCAAGGTTGGTAAAATGAGGACCCAAATTGTTGGGAGTAATATATTGACTCTGTAAACTGTTCAGACAGGTCTGTAAAGCACTATGGTGCAGTATGTAAGTATAAGTGATATATTCAGAAAATGCATAAAGGAAATGACTTTGACAGCAATATGCCAGAATGTAAGAGTTTCTTAAATGCTGGGAAGCCATATAATATTCAGAAGCTGCACAGGTATTCTCATTCCTGATTCACTGCAGTTGCATTCATATGAGCACAACAAGCTTTCCCAAGTCAGTGAAAAACTGACACAATGAACCTAACCTGATTAGAGTCAATCATAATTGGGATTTTATTTATGTGGCAATCACAGATTTTATCATTAGTTTACGAGTTCACAATTATGCAAACCCCAATGGTCTGAATTAATAATCAAATTGTGAAAGTTGTGCAACCTAGTTGTAGATAAAGTTGACCATAGAACTTCCAGAGATACATTAAAGGATAATTACTGCACAGGGGGCCATAATGGCCACAGCCCATCAATTGTGGTCCGTGTACACTTTTTAGAATATCTGGAAACAGCCTTGATACATACAAAAGGAATGAGTTTCATAACAGCACTGCATGTTTGATTTGATTGTGTGCAACTTACAAGTGGGTCTTGGCACTGTGATGTCCTACTCCAGTGATGGCAAACCTTTTACTTATCGAGTGCCAAAAAGTATGTGCTTTGCGTGTGCCATTCGCACTTGTGTGTGGCTCCTCCAAGTGCGCTGCATGTGCAAGTGCACCATCTGCACATGCATGCAGCTTTTGCACATGCAATGCACGTGCGCTGCACGCAGGCACTCATGCACACATGAGCAGTCGCATGTGCATGAGCAGGAGGTTTCCAAATACAAGATGGATTTCCTGCTACAATTGTGCACATGCACAGTGGAGGCCTGAAGACCAGCTGGGTTTCTGCAGTTGTGCATGCGTGCATGTGCAATAGTGTGTGCATGCTCAGCTGGAGGTAAGTTGGCTGACAGCTTGTGTGCCTAGCAAGATGGCTCTGCATGCCGCCTGTGGCGCCCATTTCTTAGGTTCGCCATCACGGTCCTACTCCATCATGACTCTATAGCAGTGATCACCTACATAAATTGCATTTCATGTCATTATCTTCTGGGAGAGTTGTGGTGAATGGGATTTCCACCATGCTTTCAGGGACAATATGAGGACCAAGGTCACCATTCAAACGGATTGTGAAAAATAAACATAAACATGGACCTGCTCTTTTAGCTGTTTGTTAAATTAAACTGTTTTTAAAGGGCCTGCCATAAAGAAGAGGTTGTCAACTTATTCTTCAAAGCACTTGAAGGTTGAACAAGAAGCAATGGATGGAAACTAATCAAGGAGGGAATCTACCTAAAACTAAGGTGAAATTTCCCGACAGTGAGAACAATCAATTGGCTTGCCTTCAGAAGTTGTGGGTGCTTCCACACTGGAGGTTTTTAAGAAGAGATTGAACAATCATTTGTCTGAAATGGTATGGGGTGTCCTGCATAAGCAGGGGGTTGGACTAGAAGTCCTTCAATGTTCTTTCCTGCTCTCTTATTCTGTTTTTCTTCCTTTCCTCTACTCATTTAAAGCTACTGCATCCCAGTAGTTTTATTTCTCCCTTTCCTACATGCCAATTAAGAAAGATTTGCATAAGATTCTTGGTTTATTAGCATCAAGCCTATGTTTTTACACACAGCCTTGGGGATGGGGGTTTGGAGACAGGTTGGCCACATGCTTCTCCCTCTATACCTCTCTTTCACATACAGCTTTAGAACAATGTTTTGACCCTAACTTTTCCAGATTGTCTCTAAATTTGTCGTGGGACTGCCAAGTCTAATTTCTGTGCTGTTTATATGTGATGGAAAAATAAGCAGCCTACAGCTTTTAATTAGCAGGAGATCCTTTATCCTCCCCCCATACACACCTTACTTTACACCAGTTCAGCTTGTTTGATTGCAAAAGGGTTGCTTTTGATTTACTGCAGAGACTCCACTTTGGTGCCTGACAGATCTGCATACTGCATACCTTGTCAATCATGAATGCTGAAATGCAAAGGCTTCTGTAGAGGCCATGAAGAAGGAGGAATAGCAATTGGAAAGAGAAGAATAATTATCCTGCCTTAACCTAATGTTGTTAATCTATATTGGCCATTATAATCTTAAGCATCTTGCCTAGTGGAGTATGCTATCTTGTAGTGCTGGGTTTTCTAACGCAAGCAGCGTATCTCATATTAGGGACTGGCTCACCATCCATCATTGTAATTACTGTGTCATAATTTGCTGCCCTCCTTGGCTCTGCTTCCAAGAGATAGAGGAGGCCTTTAAAATGCTTGAGAAGGTTAAAGGGGTGGGGGCTGGGGAAAGAGGAAGTGATCACAGATAGTTTTTACAATGGTGAAATAAAATTTCATTGGCAAACTCTTCCATCGGGTGGATAGCAATGTCATTTTAAATATTTGGGGAGAAGAGAGGAGGGAGAAAGGGACGTGGTGGGATGGGATGGAGAGGGGAGAGGAGAGGAGAGGAGGGGAGAGAAAGGAGAGGAGCGAAGGGGAGAGGAGAGGAGAGGAGGGAGAAGGGGATGGGATCGAGAGGGGCGGGGCGAGGAGAGGAGGGGAGGGACGG
>JANHFJ010007684.1:48001-58856 GCA_032468195.1 Cerberus rynchops | reverse complement strand
CTTTCTTTCTTTCTTTCTTTCTTTCTTTCTTTCTTTCTTTCTTTCTTTCTTTCTTTCTTTCTTTCTTTCTTTCTACCTACCTACCTACCTACCTACCTACCTACCTACCTACCTACCTACCTGTCAGTATTCATCACTTCTGGACTATTTGCTAAGTTCGGATATGCAACGATTTTTTTACTCTGTTGCCTTATTTGGCAACTAAAACTTCATCACTAATTCCACAAATAAATAGAAAAACAGATGGCTTTGTTTCTCCATGCCACCTGAAGCAATGTTTAAATTTCCCATCTTTAAAAAATTAATAAATAAATTGAGTGAAAAAAACTCCATGTTCTTTTCCTAGGGCAAAGCAATGTTCAATATATAGGGCTGAGTAGCACACTAACAATTGGTACAAATGTGTTAGCTCATCAGTTCTGCATACTTAACATGCTTAACGATATGAAAGAGACTTTAAAAGAATATTTAAGGTAATAGAATGAGGGATGGACAGGAAATGATACCAGTAGTTATAAGACTAGTGACATAATTCTACATGAAAGACTTTTTGTAACTTGTTGATGTAATTAGAGAAATGTATTTGGTAAATGTACTTATAAGTGTGTCATATTTTGTAAAATAAATGTGAAGTCAGAAGTGATTATAGCATATTTACCTAGAATTTTCAGGACGGCGAATTTGGCTATATTACTTTCCTAAAACTCTTATTTCATATAGAGTTTAGAAAACATGAACACTCACATAATACAGCAAACTTGGGACTATATTAGTATTCCTAAATTGTGACTGACTTATAAATTACTTGTCAAATTAAATAAAATGTGATTTGGAAAATGGAGAGCTGTTTGGGCTTGGAAAGAACAACTCTTGAAAGATTTATTTGTAACAATAAATAGAATGTTTGTATACATATTTTACTAAATAAGGTGTATCTACTATCTTTTTATCAATTTATTGGATTCAATCCGGTATAGTAACATCGTTTTGATGTTGCCAGGCCTAAGGTTCTAGGCATCTGCAATAGTTTGCCAGGTGCTTTTAATCTTTAGTTTTTGGTTACTCTAAATCTGGGGTGTCAAACTGGTGGTCCATGGGCTGGACACATCATGCGCAGGCCAGGCCCTGCAAAGGGAAAAATGTTGCAAAATGTCACGTGGCTGCAATGTGACGCTGCAGATTTGACACCCATATTCTAAATGATCCTTCTTTGAGCACTTGATTTGTCAAGTGAGAAGCACACATAGAAAGATGATATGTAATTTCTTCCTTTTTTTTATTTTTATACATTAGTGTAACTACTGTTCTTTGTCAGTACAAGCACCAAGGAAGCTTTAATTGATTTCCTATGTAAGCTTATTAAAATTACATATTATTGTCATCCAGGAACTTAATTTAAAAATCTAATATATTTTAAAAATCCAGCTGGAGTTTATTTTGGTTGATGCGCTGTTATAGAGCCAATTGTAGGTTTCTTTTTAAAATTTCTTTTTTCCTAGTATGAGTAGAAAATATTTCCAACACCACCTAAATTTTTCTAACTTTTACAGAAAAATATATCAACTTGATTGTAGTTAATTCCTGAACATAACTAAAATATTTAATTGATATTTAGTAAATAAACAAAGCACTCAGTCTAATGGCCCAATATTAGTGCCTAATGCTTTTGGGACTAAGCAGCTTAATTTTATTTTGAGATGAATACTGGCATAGTAAATATCAGAATGAAAAAATAGGTGGCATCCAAACAAATATTAAATGTTTAAATTTGTTATAAATTGAATAAGTATAATTAACAAACAAGTGTCCAATGTAATTATTAACCATTTGAGTTACATTAAAATTAAAGTTCAGAGACAATTTGGAGAACTCTGGAGGCTTTAACCAGAATTACGTTTGGAACAGTATAAACTGTCCACTTAATAAGTATGTCATTTTTATGTGATAACAATTCTGATGCTTCATTTATGTAATTCAAATATTAAACATAGTAATTGGTGACACCATGTGGACAACAGTAGAATAATTTCTGGGTTGCTTAGGAAAAGAAATATTTGATGAAGGACAAAGGAAATAGTGGAACATAGAGTAAAAGATCAACAACTTAAGGGACATTCAGGAGTATCAACAGTGAGAATGTAGGAAATTGTATGTTAAATGAGGGAGGGACACAGCTTCCTCCTTATTCTCTTCTATCACCTTTCTGATTTGCAGTTTCCAAACTGGTAGGACATGTTTATAATGCCACTTTAAAGTGTTTCATTCAAACATGCATGAAGTCAAAAAGGGATTGCTGTTTTTTATATGTTTAATATTTTCCTTGGTATAAGTCAGTAAAACGTTGTCAACAAGAATTCATAGCTGCAGTGAAATTGGATACTGATAGATTCATATTTATTTCAGTGTTTCCTCTAGTTCTAGTTCTATTGCATTTTGTTTGTACAATTTCTTTTTGGCCGAGCAAATTATGGTAATTCATCCGCAACATGATATAAAGACTTACTATTCTATTTTGGGATGGTCCTTGGTTCTACAGCTCTTTTTTATATGACATTTTTAGCTGATGCAAAGTAAATTAAGACTTTTGAAGATAACGGTGACTGATTCTGAAAGCTTTATATTTTCCCATAACAGCTGTATCATTCTGAACACTTTTAAAGTTTTCATTTGCCAGGGTTTGACCCTAAATTTGTGGTTAGAAGTTCATGACAATAGTCTACAGCTTTTTTGTTTGTTTGTTTTAAACATTGCTGTGATGTCTGGTCTGTGATGATTTCAGTAGTAAGTTTCCATTGTTCCCACAATAATGAAACTTTGAAGGGAAGCTGCGTCAATCGGAGATTTAGGATCTTTTCAGGCTGTAATGTAATTTTACTCTTTTTTGTTTATTACTCTAATCCGGATTCCAAATGGTTGTCCTCTGATGTTCCAGTTTACTGCATCTAATTATAGCACTCCTTTGCAGTGAAGAACAGAAGGGATTTGTCTTTTGAAAGGATGTGGTACGAATGTTAAATTATGAATATTAGGGTTACTTTGTTTTCACTTGGTCTTGCTACTTTTATTTATAAGTAAATACATATCAAAGTAGCACCCTCTACTGGTATTTTTATATTTAAATCTTTGATTTTTAGATTTATAAAAGTCTTTTTCTGCTGGTGCATCTCTCTTGTATTGAATGTAGAAAGCTTACCACAGAATCATTTTGCTAAGCTTATTTCAGAAGAGAGAGAGAGAGAAACAGAGACAGAGATATTAGATATAGATATATAGTTTAAATCCTGATTTAAGGTACCAGTCTATAAGATTTGGTTTAATGATTTAAACCAGGTTTCTCAAAATCAAAATTCAGGGACATGGCAACTGGCATGTATTTAGAGTGTCCTAGGGTCATATGATCACCAATTGTAACCATCCCTGTTGACTTCCTACAAGCCAAGTTAATGGGGAAGCCGGATTCACTTAACAATTGTAATGATTTACCTAACAATTGTGACAAAAAAGGTTGTAAAATGGGGGCAACTCACTTAACAACTTAGCAATGGAAATTTTGGCTCAGTTGTAGTCATAAGTCGAGGAATACCTGTAACAACTTGTATAGCAGAAAAATGTTTGTGACCTCTTGATAAAACCTTTCTTTTTTCACTACTTTGGAAGATTCTGACCAACTCATCTCTAACAAAAATACAGTCTGCTTAATTACAAACTTCCTATTTTTTCCCGTTCCCAATTTTTTTAGAAAATGAATTGCTTAAATGGAAAAAAATAACAGAAATGGAAGAAAACGTTAATGTTAAAAATTAGGATTACTATGTCAGTAGTCTCTGAATCAAATTGTTTAAGTGACTTCTACCATCTCACGCATGTAAATATATTTCTTGAATGAATCGCAAGTTGCCCTGAAATTTATTACAACTGATAACTGTGGAAGAATGATTGCTGTGGATACACATGATAGAGCCAGGTCCTCTTTTTCAATAGTTACGTATTGATTCTAGTACTAAGCTTAGAAAATGTTGGCAACAAAATGAGTTGGAAAAAATGTTATTGCTATTATTTTTTTAAAACTGTCATTGTGTATTATTATAAAAAAGCTTCCATTGAATATCAATTGAGACCATTAATTTGGTTTTTCTTGCTTTCTTAAGAGCAGTTGCTAGAAAAGGGTTATTGTGCAAGTATTTTTAAATGTCTAATATATCAGCTTTTGTTTCTAGAAATCCAGTAAATCTTCAATTTAATGGATCATTTGAGAGGAAAGAGTATCTATTAAACCTGAATGTCTATTAGAATAAGAAAATAACTATAATTATATAGAAGATGTAAACAGATGCAAATTATGCAAACCTTTTCAGTTGTATGGGTTACTCTGATAAAGTGAACATTGTCATTATTTTGGGGTGAGACCCAAAGAAAAATGTTGTCTGATGCATCCAAACTTCACTGAGTAAAAGTTTAATTCTATTGAAATATTAGACTATACTGAAATCTAGGGACTTTTTTTGTTCCTTTCAACATTTCAATTTATTTTGGCGTCATTATCTGTGATGCTGCTCATTTGAAATTTTTGGGATATTTGTTACAGTTTTTGCTACTACTACTTGTAAATAATTAGCAGTATGTGGATTACCTGCTTTCTCAGTTATTTGAATAAGGAAGACACTGTTTTATTGATGCTGGATTTCATTACACATTTTATTTATAATATAGACTTCTCTCACCTGCCCATCCCCTCAAATCCCTGTTGATTTGGCTTTTTTGTCTTTGTGCTTTCTTGGACTTCCAGCTTTGGAACAGGACAACTCACTGTGGCCAACTAGCTGCAGGACAACTCGCCATGGACAATTTGCCATGGAACAATTCAACAATACAAAAATTAATTTAATTTAATTTAATTTAATTTTAAGATTTTTATACCGCCCCATCTCCCAAAGGACTCGGGAGTTAGACTTAATTTCTGTTGAAATTAATTTCTGTTGAAATTAATTTCAACAGAACCATGGCCAATACCAGTAGTAATAAAACAAAGAAAATCAATCCAGAAATAAAAGAGTTACAATAATTTTTATGAAAATGTGGTCACCAATAATAAAAGTAACTGAATAAAACAATTAATACAGTGTTGAATTGTCCCACAGCGAGTTGTCCTGGGATAAGTTGGCTGTGGTGAATTGTCCCATGGCGAGTTGGCCCTGGTGAGTTGGTCGCAACAAATTTTCCTAGACCCTCCAGCTTCTTACAGTTTTTCCTTTTATCAGAGGCTAAAGGAACTTTGTATACTATACTTAGTATAGCTCAGTATAGCTGAGTAACTGAGTAAATCTCTCAGTTGCTCTTCCTCTAGTTCAAAAGGGGGAAGGACTGGAGTAACTTCTCTGGATCCTAACAAACAGGTGTGAATGTTTTTTTATGTTTCAGATCTTTGCAACTGAAGTTACTTTGTGTGGAGCTTATTTTAAAGTTACTATCATTGGCCTATATTTTTTTGGTACGTACTTCTGTGTGTAAGAAAATAAATATTGCCATGTTTAGATTAGTTACTATTAGTTGGAAGAAAAGAATAGGCTGCCGGTTTTTAATAGGAGCTTGATTGACTGCTAAGATGAAGTACAGAATAAAAACTATTTTTATTTTATACGTGGGGTTGGTATGAGCTCAAGTATTGGTATATTACTGAAATTTAAAACTGTGTGCTGTTTTTAAAAACAACAGTTTATGACCCAGAGACAATACTGTAAGAAAAACAATGTTCCAGTAAATTCAGAATAAGGACAATTATGAATAATTTAATTTGAAAATCCACTTGAGGCTCTGGAAGCAAAGTCATGCTTAATTAAGGTTGTGCAAAACATTTCAGGGTGAACCATCTTAAACTTGAAACATTTCATCTCAAATACACAATACTCTACCTCGTATGCAAATTGGACATTTTGAACATTTTGGAGGTGTTGAGCTGAAGTGTTTCCCTATTTGAACAATGTTGTTCAAGTGTTCAAGGCAGCATATTTTGCATTCAAAATAGGCTACTTCACAGCTGAACTAGGGTATTTTGAATTTGAAATTCTTGTATTCAGTGTTTTGCATACTCCCATTAGTAAAATTCTTTTTCCCCTATCTTATATTTGTGTGCTGTACCAAGGTCTACAAAGGAGATAAAGCTTTTGAATTAGATAGCCTTTTGCAGATAGCCAACCTTAGTCTTTGACAGAGGCAAAATAGGCAAGAACCACTCACTTTGTTAGTTTTCCCACCCTCAAGTAAAGAGAGTTATTAGTTGAGATATTGAAGCTGTGGATGGTTTGTTATTGAATGTAGTGAAAAAGTTACCCAATGAAAATGTAATTAGGTTTAAGAATAATCCTACTGTATAGGAAACTTGCCTCTTCCTAATTGAAAGCCCATTTGGCTTCAAAAATCCAGGATCACTATAAGTTAACAATAAAATAGAAAATAATGCAATCAGCAATTAGGTAGAACTGCAAGGAATTGAAATTAAGTCAGACAAATACTTTGCTGGTTTTATTTTTTTCTCTATAAAAATACATGCTAAAATAACTTTTAAAGAAACAAAATAGATACGGTAATTAAAGACATGTAAACTACAGGGAACAACTAGCACGTGTGTGCGAGGGGAACCTTTACCTTTTTAAACTACAGGTAGTCCTCAACTTAAGACCGTCAACCGAGCCCAACATTTTTGTTGTTAAGTGAGTTTTGCCCCATCTTGCAACCTTTCTTGCCACGGTTGTTAAGTGAATCAATGCAGTTGATAAATTAGTAACCCGGTTGTTAAATGAATCTAGCTTCCCCATTTACTTACTTTGCAGAAGGTCGCAGAAGCGGATCCCATCACCACCTTGGGGCCATAGCAACGGTCATCAATATGAACCAGTTGCCAAGCATCTGAATTTGGATCATGTGACCACGGGGATGTTGCAAAGGATGTAACTGTGAAAATGTGCCATATGTAATTTTGAACCAGTCACTAAATGAACTGTTGTAAGTTGAGGACTACCTGTATACTTTTAGTATACCGTGGCGAAGCTGCACCTGAAAGCTTTGATGAAATGATGGGTATCGGTGGCTGCAGTTCGTCGCATTTCTTCATGAGCCTTGTTTCAGTTAATGGCAATGGTGCAAATTGTGATTGGTTGCAGCAGTGAAAATGCAGTGGGGATGGCAACTGTCGGTGCTGCTGTGGATTTTACTTCTAATAGTAATTCAATTGCGTGGTGAGGTGGGGGTGTAGGATGACAGATTGAAGTGAGAACGTAAAATAGACTGAATTAAAACTATTCCCTCCTCAGTACTGAAAGCCTTTCTCTAAGGAAACTTTAGGTGGCAGTATTTTCATTGTGACTAGAAATTATATTGTTCCTTTAATGTTTCCAGCAATTGTTGCATTGGGTAAAGTACATCGTTATTAATAATTTAAATACCCTAATGAAAGTACTTAGGCCTTCTTCTTTATTTTTTTTGCCTTTTACACTTGATGAAATCTGTTTGATGAACAAGTTACCTCCACATCGACCCAAGTGAAAAGACATGCTTGTTAAATACTGAATATGCTTTGGCTTAATGTAGCTCTCCGTTGGCAAATTGCTGTAGGTCTCTTTTTAAAATGAAAATATTGAGAGAGCTGCCAAAGGGATTTTTTTTTCCTCCCCTCTCTTTTATTTCCTCTCATCACTGACCGGTGTGCGTCATCGACTTGTCCAAAAATACAGTACTCAGGAATATAAAGCTATATAGGCTGGGGTATTAAAGGGGCTAATGCTGCAAAGCTGCCTTTGTAATCATTGCCTCCCAGTTTCAAAGATTATTCTTGTAAACAAGGGTTATCTTCCAATGGAGGTGAAAAATAGGGATTTGGCCTCCAGAGGCCAGTGCTGATGCCTGTGTGGCTTTTGATCATGTCAGAGCCACCCTCTTTACATATGCTGGAGGCTGCTTCAGGGGCATCACAGCTAGGAATCTGCTTTTGTTCTACCGAAGAGTTTACATTCCAAAAAGTGAGCCTAAATACAGCTTGCTGTTGCCGCTTTTCCCCCTGACAACAGACTGCACAAGTGGAAGTACGAGAGAGATTGCTGTAATCACTGTAGTATATGTCGAGTCCAGTAATTGCACGATGAACTTCTGCTTTTAGTGTATTCTGATTATGTCTTCTGGAAATCTGTATTCCTTTTGGAAAAAATATTACAATAGTTAAGTACATTATTTCCCATTTCAGGTCCAGTTAGGAAGCCCAAGTATGTGGAAAGCCCTCGCATACCCGCAGAGACAGTTGTCGTTCCAATGAGAAAAGTGTTGGAGCCAACAGAACCTAACCAGAATGGTAAGCCCTGTATATTTGGAATTATTTCTTTTTTTTAAACTGAATGGCTGGATTTTGCCTTGAAAGGGAAATGGGGATGAGCATTTTACAGACCTTGCACTGGTGAAGCTGTGCTTGTGTTTAGTTGCTTGACATTCGGGAATGATGGTGTATACATAATCTTCAAGCGAAATTTAGTCTGATGGTTGTGTGTGTGGGGTCACTTTTAAAGTGAGAGGCCTGCTTGGAGTTAGTTTTTGAATTTGCTTTCAGGTTTGTTTGGTGGGGTTTTTTTTTCCTTTCCAAATCAGAGTGTTCCACTTATGCCATGTTAAAGTGATGTGCCTTGCCACAGCAATGAAAAGCTTGCTAAATCAGACAGCAATAACAATAGATGACTGTGTCAGCAAGACTAGTAACAGCCTGACCCTGGAGTTAATTGGTATTCTTGAAAAGTTCCACGTTCATTAAATTTGACCACGGCATAACAGAGTGCAGTTTCAGTGAATGTCAGTGAGAAATTACAATCAAATGCTCTATGAGTATTTGTAACATAATAAGAATTTCTTCTTCAGCATTATGTTTTAGATTTACAGCCTGGTTGACATCAGCAAAATCAGCATATAACATCTAGTTAAGTAAATTATCTCCTTGTTTTTCTTGAGCTTGAACTCTCAAAATTTCGTGCTATTTGAGGCACAGGTTTTTCTAGCATAAATTGAAAGCTTTGTCTGCCTGTTCCCCCACATCTCACACCTTCCCCCTCCTTCTTTAATGAGAAATCTACTCTGGCCCTGATTCTCCTTTGGCTATAGCAAAGCTAATTTCTACAACATAATGTTTGTGCCTCCAGTTTTTCCCATAGATTCAGGAAATTAATGGAGAGCTAAAACAATTTACTGTTATAATTTCCAATTATAGTTTTATGTATATTAATGCTTTCATAGATGTCAAGCCTAAAATGTTTAACAGTTATATTGATTTTGAGGATCTTTCCTTCAAAAACGCTATCCTCATTCTTTTTATTCTATGAGATATGCATTCAGTGGCTGGGAAGGAGTTTTGTTGATCAAAAGGTGACGTCTTTTTTGTAGAACAAAAATTGTAGTTAATAGTGCAGGAGAATTTTTCATCTCCAATGCCCTATTTATTACTAGTTCTGTTTATTCAGCAGAGAAGATATAGCTAGATCTTGTAATCCAGAAAGGAGACTAAAGAACAATCTATAAACCTGAAGAAACACATTCATTTTGCTAATTTGTTGATTTAAATCTCCACCCTATTAGTCCAATATAACATTTCTCTGCCACACCATCACTAGTCTTATGTAATATGAATTAGTTATACTTAATATATTAAAAATAACAAATTCAGACAAAAAATAAGGTCTAATATTTGATAAAGTAGGTAGAAGAAATCATAGATGTTACAGATGCACAGATTAGTTTTGACTATTATTCTGCATTGTTTATAACCATGTAAAGATTGCTACAGTTTTTTTGAAAAAGGACCTTCATGAATGGACTCAAATAGCAAAGCCATTGCTAAGTAAGATTTTTGGCATAGCAGGCATTATATGAATGCCATGGCATAGCTCATGGACATGATAAGATTACATCTTTTAACTTTCATTACAATATAAAAACATTCTCGGATCAGATCCATACAAGTCTTTTGTTAGGTGTTTTTTCTAATGCCTACCTACTCAATTTCTTTATTTATTTTAGCTAGGAAAAACCAATTCTGATTTGGGAGAAAGTTTGTCTGCTTGTCCCATATGCTTGTGCAATCTGCTAGGTAAAGATTGTGGAGCTGGTCTGAGTAAAGGTGCTTTGACTCATAATTATGGGCAAGCGATAATTAAATTGCAGTATTTTGATTTAAGCATCTTGAATCTTTGGCAAGTTTAATAAATGGGATAAAGTGACCTAATATAAGGTTGAGTGGAATTCAGAGAGATTTGATTTGTCTCTAATCAGTAATTAAATTGGGTTTGCTATTGTTAGGAAAGCTCTGGCAGTGTCATAAATTGTAAAAAGAAGGCTTTCTAAATGTATATATTTCATCCACCAAATATCTTCAATTCTAGATTAGCCCTTTTACTTCATCCTCTTCTTTTCACAAAACATTCATCCATGAAAAGGTTACTTGAACTAAGGTATAAAAAAAATTGAAAGAGAAGTTAATACATTAGAAAAGAAGACAAAGTGGTTTGTTTGTTCACACAATACATTAGATTTGTCTTGTTTTGATATGATACTATATGAGAAACTAGCTACCGTAGTTATTGAAAAGACAAACAAAATGTATCAAAGGAGAATAAACAAAACAAACTCTGTTTTAGTGGGTTGAGTAAACTTAATCAACATGATGTTGACTTCCCAGAATATGGGTTTGGGCAAGTTATTTGAATCTCTGACTTGCTCTTTTGTAATGTCAACCACAGTGATAACAGCACAAATGTGGTCATAGGAATTGTGCATTGTGTGGATTAAGCATTGTCTTTTTCTTGTAATCAGGTTGCTGCCCTAAGTAGGT
>JANHFJ010007684.1:1533-15158 GCA_032468195.1 Cerberus rynchops | reverse complement strand
TATTCTGGCCACTGATTTAATCTATTTTAATTGTATTTTAACTTTTGTGTATCTTGTTTTTAGATGGCTGTACACCGTCCCGAGTCCTTCGGGAGAGGGGCGGTATAGAAATCGTGTTAAATTAAAAATTAAATTAAAAAATTACTTCTACAAATATTAAGGCTAGACAAGTTAAGGTGGCCAAATCCTCTATCATGTATATAGGGTAAATGGAGTTCTATCTTCTACATTATGAATGAATGTACGTTACTTGAATAAACTGATTCTTCATTTACATCCAAGTCATCCACACTGGACTAACTGAAGTTAGCCCCAATTAACTGGGATTCCATTGAATGTAATCATACTTCAAATTAATCAAATCAAATGTCCTCATTAGTGTCATGTGGCTGATACACTACCATTAGAGGACTAGAGATATGTGTGCGTGTAGTCTTTATAATTTTAAGGATTATAACAATTCAGTGCAACTCAGCTTGCATTTGTATTAAGGAACCATAACCTGTAGGATTCTAAATTTATGGTAATAATGGCAGCAGTTATACTGAGTAAATTGCCAATGAATTGCCATAATAATGTTTATTAGCTTACTCCAGAGCAAAGCTTGAGTGGAAAATCATACTGAGTCAATTAGATTAAATTCTGTGACTGCAGCAGTCTCAGATAAATATTACATTAAGATATTACTAAAACATGTTGAAAGACAATTGGTCTCTCTGGTTCTGTTGTACAGAAAATGCTATAATATGCTCCTTTTTTCCGTTTGATTGTTTCTGATTCTTGGAGGCTGCATGGACAGGTCTCTGCAGTTTTCTTGGCAAGGTTTTTCAGAAGTGGTTTGCCATTGTCTCCTTCCTGGGGCTCAGACAAAGGTCACTCAGCTGGCATTGTGCCCAAGTCAGGACTAGAACTCCCATTCTCCTGGTTTCTAGCCTGACGCCTTAATCACTACACAAAATTGGCTCTGTTTAATATGTTCAGGTAATTCTGTACGGTTTATTTAGTGACCATTCAAATGACATCGCTGAAAAAAGAGACTTATGACCATTTTTCACACTTACAACCATTGCAGCATTGCATGGTCACCTGATCAAAATTTGAATACTTGGCAACTGATTCATATTTATGAAGGGTGCAGTGTCCCCGGATGGCGTGATCCTCTTTTGTGACCTTCTGACAAACAAAGTCAATGGGCAAGCGAGATTCACTTAACATCAGTGTTACTAACTTAACAACTCCACTGATTCACTTAACAACTGTGGCAAGAAAGGTTGTAAAATGGAGCAAAATTCACTTAACAACTGTCTCACTTAGCAACGTAAATTTTGGGCTCAATTTGAGGTCATAGGTTGAGGACTACGTGCATAGATTGTATTAAACCTTACGCTGAGTAGGCACCAAGAAACATCAGTTAGTTGCTGTAGATTATAAAGCCACCATCTAGACAGTAGATATTGCACTTGTGAAATGAATAATTTAAGGCACAGCAGCCTATAAATATGACTCATAATAATAATGCAAACACAGAGGACTGCTGTTGTATAAACAGCTTACACAATCATTCTTACTCCTTTTGCACATGAAACACCCTGCCACCTGGGTTTACATAATTCTTCTTTGTCCCAATTAGAAGATTTTTTTGGGGGGAAAGCATTGGGAGAGAAAAGTAGGCTGCGCAGAATGTCTTCATCTTTAAAAAAACAAAAAGGAGCAACTAACATACTTTATTCCTCACAACAACAAAACCCTTGCTTTCCTTTTAAGCTATTGATTTTTATAAAGTGTAAAGGGCAGTAGTGAAATTTCAGTCTGTAGCTTTAAGTTATTGAAATTGATTGGCAACTTCCTTATAGTTTTGATTGGTTGGGCTGTCATTTTTCTGTATAGATTTTAATTGTCGTATATGTTTCAGTGTTTATTTAGGTTCCACAGGTAGTCCTCGACTTAACAACATTTAGTGACCGTTCAAAGTTACAGTGTCACCAAAAAAGTGACTTATGACTGTTTCCCACATTTATGATTGTTGAAGCATGCTCATGGTCGAGTGAACAAAATTCAGATACTTCTGATTGTAGGGACTAGGGACATGAGATCACCTTTCGCGATCTTCTGACAAGCAAAGCCAGATTCATTTAACAACCGTGTTACTAACTTCACAACTTCAGTGATTCACTTAACAACTGTGGCAAGAAAGGGCCAAAGTTCACTTAACTGTCTCACTTAGCAACAGAAATTTTGGGCTCAACTTTGGTTGTAATTTGAGGAATAGCTATAAAGTAATAAAGGATAAATATACATTTTATTAACAGAATAAAGGAATGACCTTCAGGTGGCCTGAATCAGTTTCATACTTTAGCGCTCAGAATCAAATGAATTTCAAAAATAACATTATCAAAATGGGACTGTGATTTGTTTTTTTAAAACCTAGGTGAGTCGTCTGCTGATCCTTGGTGGTGCAAATGTAAATTACAGGACAGAAGTCCTCAACAATGCCCCAATATTGTGCGTGCAATCTCATCTTGGGCATGAAGAAATGGTCCTCCTCCTTCTAGAATTTGGGGCTTTGATTGATGGAGCATCTGAAAATGGGATGACTTCACTTTGCTGTGCAGCGGCTGCAGGCCACATGCACATAGTTTCACTTCTTAGCAAAAGAGGAGCAAAGGTAAGTTTCATAAGAGACTTTGCATGTTTGGAATTGTAGCAATAACAATGGCACTTCCATTCTGTAGTGCTTTAGCTGTAGCAACGTTGTGGAGAAGCAGAGCGTGCTCCTTCAGGATACAGGCTTTCTGTCAATTAAACATAAATAATTACATATAAAACTGTAACCATGGGACTGAGGTCCTGCTCAAGTTTGTGCAATATTGCTCGGGGAAAATTAAAAGCCACATTATGCAACTACGTATGGCCCTACTTTTCTAACATTTAGTGTATCTTAAGAGTTGGTGGTAGGTATTTTTATTATTTGAGAATGATGTACCAAGAAATGGTTTAAATTGTAACATAAGTTAATTAGATAATTAAATGGAAGCATTGGCAGAATCCTTGAGGAAGAGTAGTTGGTTGGCAAGAAGAAGAAAAAGAAATGAATGAAGAAAAGAAAGAGCTCCAATTGAGACACATGCTCAATTAAGATTATTAGAAGAAGCTTATGCCTTCCAGAGATTTGAGAGGTAGAATATTGATGTGTGCTTATGCATGCTACAAAATCAGCCTGGCTCAGTGGCCTCTATAGACAGCAAGAAGGGTCATGCTTACAAGAACAGCAGCACTATACAAGTCCCATCCCTTTCCTATGTGTTTTGACATTGCAAACATGGCCCAAACTTTATACACTCCAGTGCTATTTTTGTGGGCTCTTGAGCTTGCCATAGCTTTGATCTCATCCCTCCCTTTATGCAGATTTCTTTTGCGTCAGGAGAAATAATTACTAATTAACAGGTTGCCTCTCCCTCCAACTAAGTGTCATTTTATAATGCTGTTACCATTGCCTCTTCTTCTTTCTCTAAGCTTCCTAAAGCATCAGTTATAGTCAAGAAATTAGATCGCCTCTTTTATTATTGTTGCTTTGATCTACCACACGCTGTTTCATGTTGTTGATACTATGAAAGAAACATTGACTAGTAAATAATTCTCAGTACACTGTAATGTTTGGTGACTGATAGGTTGCCAAGAAATCCCGTGATGGGATTTTTGTCTTTTGTATGTACCTTGGCCAATCTCTTGTGGCTGAAAAGCAACTGGGGACTGCCACAGTGGTTTATAATTAACCCAGTTACTACATTGAGATCATTTGGGAAAGAGAAAAATCATTTTGCTTGAAACATATTATCAGGCCTTCTAATAACTCTTTTGAAAAATGGCCTCCTAATAAAAATTAGAGTGAGCAGAGACTATGTTTGTTTTGTAACATGTGGGAAGCCAAAACCACAGCCTTAAAGGTCTCGGGGTCCTTCTCCTGATGGGATATACTCCTAACTGGATTATTAGCTTGTGGCTTTGATTATTATTTTGCTTGATGCGTCTTCTTCTCCCTTTAAAATAGATCGATCACTTGGACAAAAAGGGACAATGCGCTTTGGTTCATAGTGCTCTAAGAGGTCACTCTGATATTCTCGAATATATGCTCAGCATAGACTGGCAGATTTCTCCTCCCCAGCAAAGCTGCCTGTCAAAGAAGCAAGCTCTTCAGCAGGCTCTGACTGCCTCTTCAAGCATGGGACATGGCCAGGTAACGTGTCCCCTCTCGTTTTTCTACAGCCTCGCTCCTTCAGGGTAGACCAGATTAGGGAAGTCATGGAGGCCATTTTTATTACAGAGCTACTGTAACAGAATTTGAATACATCTCCCTCCCCTTCCTCCCTTTATCTTCATGAGAACTGGGCAGGTTCTTATCCGCGATGCCTTCTCAGACTACAGTTCTGGCCTGGACTCAGATGTCTTTTATCTATTATTTTGGTTCCAGTTCTATCTCCTGTTCCTCGAGGTTGTTCCAAACATTCATTACATCTGTTCATAGATTTTTTAAAAAAGAGATGCTTCCCCCCCCTCCCATATAAAGAACCATATTTATTGCATCTTTGTGTAAAATGGGACTCCCCCCCCCCCCAAAAAGATTAGCATATACAATAGGCCTACTTATACTGGATTGACCCTGACCCCAGCCTGCACCACTGCCAAACTCGGATGCTCACAGTTTTAGCAGGTACAGCAAACAGAGTCTTGACTGGTATTTTTTTAAAAGTTGCCTTTGATTTTGCCTTGGTTTCAGCTAGACATCATACTTTAGTTTGTAACTAAAGCTACCTCATTGGCACTATTGGGCTCAAAGGCTCAGCAGAGGCATCTATAATTGTATGAAATTAATCTTTGCTTGCACACTTTTAACATCTGTAATGTTTTTATTACCACTTTTTAAAAACATGTTGAACTCTATGCTTTGCGTGGAGTAAAGCAGGATAAGGTCTCCCGGGTAAATAGAAGATTCCTTTTGGTTTTAGAATGAAATCCAAGCGAAGTGAAAAACTTCTATTTAATTGGAACAGAATATCCAGATACTTAATTAGCAATAATCATTTGTGATTCAATTCATATTGAAATAGTTTGCTTTTTTACGTCTTCCTTCATTATATGGTTAGTAGTAGGTTCTGTAGAACTTTATGAAAAGAGCTTACAAAATGTTCGGGGGAAGCCACACACACACACACACACACCATGTCACACTCCTGCCAACCCTCCCTTCTGTTTGTTTTTGATCTTCACGGCTTTTTTTCTTTAAAGTAAAGATTATTCTTTACTGATGTTTTACTTTTTTTCTGCTTCTTAATTGTTAACTTTTATTGAACCCTCCTATCAGAGGCACCTAAGATTCAAACTTCAGGCACCAAAAATTCCATTTCAAAAAAAGACAACATTGTGGGAACAAATTTTCACCCTCTAATGGGCATAAATGGCTTTTCTTTTCTTTTTTTTTTTTGATTTTGTGAAAGGTCACAAAGCATAGGCAGGCATTTATTAAGCTGGTTTCTTGCAATCAGTCTTCTCGTTCGTGAGCCAAGAGACTTCTCAACAAGAAATTCCTTTGAGGTTCACATCACATCCAGACCCTAGCATAGAAGTGGCCTCTTACCCAAATATCACAAGTTTTCCCTTCAGGCAGACATTCATCTGCTGAGAGCAGACATGGGAATTTATAACAGAGCAGTGGGAAAAAGCAGGCTATATGTATAAGGATTTTCTGTGTCAGAGAACAGGGAATTTGAATTGACTTCTGCTGGGAATATAACTGCTGAGAATTCGAAGTAAGAAAAAAATCCTGTTTATTATTGTTCATTACTTGGTCCAAAAGCACAAGAGTATCTGCTATCCTGAACCTAACCCTCACCAAGGAGGAGGAATAGGTTGAAGAATGGTGGTGAATGGGTTGTGGGAAAACGATCCTGTTATCTTTAAATTGATAATATCCAGAAGAAAAAAGTACCCAGTCACTCCTGCATAATAATGAATAGAAGACTTTGATGAGCTGTGAGGGAGGAGAGATGAATTTAGCTGGCTTAAAATCCCGAAAGGAAAATGTATCCAGGAAGGATGAAACATCCCATGAAACAGGATATGAAGAAACAGTTGTAAATAACTTCTATAAAATTAGAAGATCTCTGAAGGAGAGGCCAGCATGGATGCAGGCAGAAACTAAAATGTTGAAGTGGAAAAGGGACATATACAAGAAAGGATTAGGGAAGAGAAGGATATATAATCAAAGAAGAATATAAGGTGGTTCCGGAAACTTCTAGAACTATGGATTGCAGAAAGACCAAAAGCTCAGAATAAACTGAATCTTGTGCCAAAGAAACCAAGAAAGGCTTCCTTAGGTACATTAGGAAAAAAAATGTAAGTCCATTGCAAGGAGAAAATAGTGAACTGATCAAGGGTGATGGTGAGAAGGAAGGAATTGCAGTTTATGACAGACAGGGCCAAACGGATTACATCCTACAATGCTAAGAGATCTAGTGGAAATGATTGAAGAACCACTCTTGATTGTTTATGAGAACTCTTGAGGACTGGCAAAGTCCCAGAACACCGGAGTACAGCAAATATCATATCCATCTTTAAAAAGAAGAGAAACCAAGAAACTATAGATTTGCCAATGTAATGTCTGTCCCAAGGCAGCATACACACTACCATGTATTTGTTGCAAATACATTCAGCAGGTGACACAAACTGCCTTTATGTTTCCTCCTCCTCTTAGCGGCTAATGCTTTAGAAAAGACTTACTCAGGCTTTGGCATTAAGTTGAAATGAAAAAAAGATGGAATTTAGCAAGGAGACATGTACCGTTCTGCCTCTGGATAAGAAAAATGAAATGCATCAGTATGGGAGAAGGTAAGATCTGGTTTGGTGGCAGTACATGTATAAAGGATTCTCAATGAGTAGGCATTAAACATGGCAGCGCAATGCAGCTGCTAAAAAGGCAAATGCTACCTTGAGATACATTAAAACGCCATAGAGTCCAGTTTACATGAAGTAATTGTTATATTCTACCCTGCATCAATCTGATTGGTAGTCCTCGACTTACAGCAGTTCATTTAGTGACAGTTCAAAATTACAACAGCACTGAAAAAAACGATCTACAACTATTTTCCATACCATTGTAATACTCCCACAGTCATGTGATCAAAATTCAGATGCTTGGCAACTGGTTCATATTTCGATGGTTGCAGTGTCTTGGAGTCATGTGATCACTTTTTGTGACCTTCTGACAAGCAAAGTCAACGGGCAAGCTGGATTCACTGAATCACCATGTTCCTAACTTAACAACTGTACTGATTGATTTAACAACTCTGGTAATAAAGGTCATAAAATGGGGCAAAACTCACTTAACAAATGTTTCATTTAGCAACATACCATAAATTTTGGGCTCCATTGTGCTCATAAGTTGGGGACTACCTGTACTGTGTCCAGTTCTGGGCACCAAATTTCATATAGAATAGTGACAAGTTGGAGCAAGTTCCAAGAAAAACTGCCAAGATGGTGAAGGGCTTGGAAACTTGCTCTGTGGACAGTGGTTTCTGATTTGTATCGTGTACATTTAGCTTTAGCCAAATTTCTTTTCCATAAAGTTCCATCCAAATCCAATCCAATTGTCTTCTACACAAAGTTCAACATAATTATATTGAAAATTGATTAATAACACAAATAAAAAAAACATTAAATACAGCTCTTATATTTTCAGGGTTATATTTATATGTTAACAAAGGCTTCAGACTTCAAGAGTATGATACTCAGAATCATCTAAGCCAGGGGTGTCAGTGGTGGCCCGGGGGCCAGATGCGTCACGTGCACCCACCCCGGTTCCACAAAGGCAAAAAAGTCACGTCATGATACATCACATGAAGCGATCGAGTTTGACACCCATGATCTATTTTCCATGGAACTGTTTGATTTTTATTTTTTATGCAAAAATCTGCCACTTCAATGAAAAATAAATGCATTCCTATAGCTGCACATTGCAGGGAATAAGATACCAATAATAGTCACATTGACTTCTGAAACAAATCTATTGGCCACTCCTGATTGTGATCTAGTCAAGTGGTTCTCAGCTTGTGATCCAGGGACTCCTGGGGGTCCACAAAGGATTTTGAAGAAATGTTATGATTTAAATCTTGAGTTTAAGTCTTGGGGGTCTGAGGTCATGGTTTGTAGCCACAAAAGCTATTTAAAGGTGGTCCATGGTGAAGTTTCGGAACCACCGACCTAGTTGATGAATATTGGGGAATTTTAATTTAGAACTTTTCAAAGCTAAAAGGCAAAAAGACCTGGTTCATTCACAAGCTACATCTGTGTCAGCTTTGCTGTTAATTTAATTCAGTACAATCTAGGTATAATATGTCCTTTAATTGAAACCCAGTGTTTACACCAGCACCATGCACAGTAACGGAGTGCAACAGTTGAGCAAACTCATGATTTGATGGACTTCATCAACTGTTTTTCCTCCTTCCCTCTCCTCCTTTCTTTTCATTTTTCTTCTCTTAGGTCATTCGTTTTTTGATAAGAATTGACAAGGAGCCTAAAATTGACATCAATGAAACAGATACTTTGTGGGGAGAAACAGGTATGTGTCCTAAAAGATTTTTTTTTAACCTGTCCTAACAATGGTACATTGTAAAAGCTGAGTGCAATATGTAAATTTAGACCAATGCTTACCAATTTGGGGGAGTGGGGGGGAAGGACACACAATTACCAAGCTTAATTCACTGTGGAAAATCTGGTGATTGTTTGTGATGTGTACCCAAAGATAGCAATGATAGGATGACTACGTCATAGCATTAATACTCACGATAAACATGAATAGGGAACTTTTAATGCTGTTACCTTCTGTGAAGCAATGTCATACTTAAAAATTCACACTTTTTTTTGGCATGGCAGTGCTTGTTTATTTTAAAGTTTGCTTGCTTCTTTTGTCAGAGCCTCTACTCAAAGTGTGCGATGAAAATGTACTTAAGTAAATAAAGTTAGTGCAGCTTCTTATCATTTTAATGTTTAATTCTAATTAGTGTTTCTGATTGCCCCCATGCATAGTGAGGCTCAAAGCATTAATTTCCATTTCTTTGTATGAATTTTTTTTTTGTTTGATTAGGGAACAATTCTTTTTTTCAGTGGGTCTGTCTAATTATGTAATGTACAACACTGGACCGATATCTGAGAAAGGAGAGGGGGCTCAAGGTTCAATGGAGCCTGTGTTTGACTTGCGTAAGATTGCAAATTCTATCTCGGGTTGGACAAAACAAAACAAAAAATACACATCTGCCTGGAATTCTGGAGGCAGGATGGAAAACACTGAGATGAATCAGTCATGGCCTGATTCAGCAGTGCACAAGCTACTGCCCTATTTTGCCAGAAAAGATGCATGCTAGAAATTAAATTCCAATACGTTTTGCTCCACTGTGTCAGAAGGTAGCTGTGCACAAAAGCCAACATTTGTGAAACGGAGATTCTTTGAAATGCCCTGTGAGATACAGTAAAGCGAATGAGACAGCTTATATTGAGCACTGCAGCTTTCAGCTGCTCAAATCATTTAACTGAAAAACGTCCTTTCCTTCACCCCAACTTTTTTTCAACACTTGTGGCAGCATTCCTTTCGTCTAATGGGTCGCTCTCATATTTTCCATTTCGCATCAGCTTCTTGTTTAGATATTCATGTAAACTTCTTTCCTAAAGTCAGAATTCATCGGCTAGATTAGAGAGGGGGGTTTTCAACTAGAATGGTTAGCATTCCTGAGCATAGTCCCCCCCACCCCAGAGGAACCTGTTTGTTTAAGCCCAGTGCAAGCTAATCTACAACCTTGCTTTTTTCCCAATATGGTATACTTGAGATTCATTGTTTTTGTATCCTAAGTGACCTTAGAGCTATGAGCAATACTGAGATAGAAGACAGGTCTGTTTTTACAATAGTGGCCAGCCTTGCCTTACACTACCCATAGTGATTAGTTAGAAAATATAAATACAACTGTCAGACTGCTTGGGTCAGCACAATCTCAAAATAAGTAGAGTTATCCCCAATGCCAAATGCCGTGTTTTTAAAAAATTGTAAGTGTATTTCCTATAGTATTTTAGATAAAAGTTCAAGCATATTTTTAATTTAGGTTGAGTCAAATAACTCTATTAAAATATGGACAAGAGTTCTGATTTTTAATATTAACAAACTGAATTATTTTCCTCTCTATAATTATAATGGTTAAAATCGGAGGGTATAGGGAAGTTCTCTTTTAGTGATTATTTAATTATATGTTCTGTGCAGCTGTAATGCATAGAATGTTCTTACGGTTTTTTTCTTAAAGTTTGTGGTCCCCTTTAAATCCTATATAGTACTTTTTTTTTCTTTAATTTTTAGCATTGACTGCTGCTGCTGGGAGAGGAAAACTGGAAGCTTGTGAGCTGTTACTTGAACATGGGGCTCTAGTTACAAGACCTAATAAGAGAGGGATACCTCCACTTTTCTGTGCTGTGCGTCAGGGGCACTGGCAGGTGGGGCTATACCATTATACATAATTTACAAGATGAAGGAAAGAGTCATAATATCAACTCAGGGTAGCCATTTTGGAAATCAAAAGGAAAGCTGTTGAATTAACAAAAGCCATGGCTTTGTTTATATATAACTACAAATGTGTAAAACTAGTTGATTTAGAAAAGGGGAGAGGAGAGGAGAGAGAAGAGAAAATAAAATAAAATAAAATTCTTTATTGGCTAAGCATGATTGGACACACAAGGAATTTGTCTCCAGTGCATAAGCTCTCAGTGTTCTCAGTTGCAGATGGATGGGTCTAGTAATAAATCCTTTGAGGAGTATCTTGAGGTGGTCTGTCCCAAAATAGGGCTGTTTTGCCAGATAATTATTTCTGGGACATCTCAAACAACTTCTGGGTTACATATTTACTTCTGAAACTCCCTACTACCCTCTGTTCTAGTACAGTTAGGAGAAATTTGTATTTTGTGGTTTAAATTTGTTTCAGTCAACTTGCCAGAGTTTATGTAGGTTCTGATATTCATGTGAAGGACATATTTTCTTTTGTTTTCAATGATTGTAATTTTGCAATGGGGCTAATGAGGCTTTTTTTTTTCATTTTTTTCTAGATAGCAAAGCTTCTATTGGAACATGGTGCTGATATAAATTTAAGTGACAGGCAAAGCAGAACACCACTCATGGTGGCATCTTGTGAAGGACATCTGAGCACTGTTGAATTTCTAGTCTCTAAAGGTACAATGAATAACTTCTCCAAAACTTTGTTTTCAAATGATCTTATTTTTCCAGTTATTCTAATGTAGATAGTATTTAATATTGCTGTATTTCTGAACATAGACTGACTTCTATGAATTCAAGCAAAGACTAAAACTCCAGTTGAAATTAAACAGTGCGCGTTGTGAACTTTCAGGGAAAGTCAAGCAGTTAAATGAAAAGTATCATACATGAATATCAGCTTAATTTAAAAAATACATTTTCTCACTCATTTTATTTTGTTTTCTTTGCGTGTAGGTGCTGATATTTCACTTGTGGACAAGGAAGGTCTGACAGCATTAAGCTGGGCTTGCCTTAAAGGACATAAGAGTGTAGTCCAATATTTGGTTGAAAAAGATGCCAAAATAGGACAAACAGACAAGAATGGAAGGACACCTTTGGATCTAGCAGCGTTCTATGGAGACTCAGATATTGTAAGCCAGGATACATTTTATCTTGTCTGTCAATTTCACTACCTGCAATCAAGTAAAACTATCAGTACCTTATCAGTTCGAATACCATTTAAGTAAATTCATACCGCTTTTTTTTTTCGTAAGTGCAGGAAATACCTTTAACATATTTTTTTTAATGTAACTGCTATTTGATGTTGAGTACTTTAGAAATACATATATTTTGGTCATTTGATTCTCAGTTAAAATACCTTCAGTGCTGTGTCACACCATCAGATCAAAATACTGAAAGGAATAAGATTATAACCTGTTTTTTTCCCCTACAAAATTGTTTTCCTTTCAAAATTGCATTGTTTGTTGGGATTTCAGTAAATGAGATGCAAAAAGATGCTGCAAAGTCCTTGAGTATAGCTTCAGTATTAATTTTTGTAGTTTGTACTTTCTGTTATTTGTATATTGTACACTTTAGCATGGATGCCTGTAACAAAAGTCTAGCTGCAGAACTATTTATTTATCTAACAAATTTATGTAGCTGCCCAACTCATATATAGGTGACTCCACACAGCTTACAACCTTTAAAAATTTAAAAGATCCATCATATAATAAAAAAAAACCCTACCCAATCCCTCATGGCAGAACAACACAATTAGATTAGCCACTTAATTAGCTCCCTTTCCATCTGTTGTCCCCAAGCCTACTAACAAAACTAAAGCAATGTTTTTATGGCCTTTTGGAAAAGGAGCAGCGTGGGGACTAAGGGTATCTCGGATGGGGGGAATGATGTCCATAACAAAGGGGCCATCACTGAGAAGGTTCCACTAGATGACAATCCCTAATTGATTAAACCAGTAGCATTCCCTGTCTTCCCACACTGGTGGGGGTGGGTGGATATCATAGGGGAGATGTGGACCTTCAAATAACCTGGCCCTAAGCCATGTTGGGCTGTAAAGGTTATAACCAGCACTGTGAATTGTACCTGCAGCTTCTGCAGAGATGACATAGGTGCAAGTCTAGGCTTGAGCAAAATTGTTCAGGCTGCTGTGTTCTGAATTAGCCAAGTATAAAAGTATGAAAAAATGCTTAGGGTATTTTATGGTTAAAGTCTGGATATTCGTAATATAAATAGTTAAGTACCTGGTGGTTTTTAAATACAATGTCTGTCTGTAGAAAATATTTTAATTTACAAACCAAGTTAAGTCAAAGTTTCTTGAAGTTTGATGGAACACATTAAGTAATATTAATTAAACATTTCTTTCAAGTTTATGCTTCCTGGAAAAACACTTTATTGATCAAGTAATCTAAGCATTACAGTAGTAGGAAATTGATGTACAAAACAAATAGATGAAATAACTGTTCCCGATTGTATTGTTTCAAATTCAGGATTGAGTGGTTGCACCGGTTAACACAAAGTAATGTTGTTGATTTTTTTAAAAAACGATTGCTTTACATTTTTATTGTTTATAGGTGCAGTATTTAGTGGAGAAGGGAGCCGTAATTGAGCATGTTGATAATAGTGGAATGCGCCCGCTGGACAGAGCCATTGGATGTCGAAATACATCAGTGGTCGTCACCTTGCTTCGAAAAGGGGCCAAGTTAGGTCAGTGAAAGGTGTTGAGAAAATAAAATGGTTCTGTTTAGGAATGTTTTAAAACCCAAACCATTTGCACTAGACTGTTTTATAAATCTGATTTTAGTAGTAATATTATGCCTATCCTAAATAAACGGAAATTTCTCCCAATTCAGATGTTATCTATTTTAAGTTACTTTCTTAGCCTGTAAGCATCCAAAGCTTGGGCATTAACTCCCAGGTACCTCCAAACTTCCTGAGAAACCTCGGTGGCACAGTGGTTAGAGTGCTGCTGTCTGCTGGTTCAAATCCCACCAGGCTCAAGGTTGACTCAGCCTTACATCCTTCTGAGGTGGGTAAAATGAGGACCCAGATT
>JANHFJ010007681.1:29703-39889 GCA_032468195.1 Cerberus rynchops | reverse complement strand
AATAGTATAAAAATAATCAAAATACCACAAACCTTACTCCAATAATTATCTCTATTTTTCTTACCCCTTCCCCCCCCCACTTCCCAGAACAGGTAGTAAGTATCATACTTTCCCGACAAGCATCATATAATTTTGTGAAGTTGAAAAAAAGTTGCAAATTGTTTTGAGTATTTTCCTTCATGCAAATTTAACCCAATGAGTAAAATGTGGCAAACTGATGATAAACTCTAAGTTGGGAAACAATTCAATCTACAAAAGGAAACTTTCTCTTTATTCAGTGGCATGTTTAAAATGGTTGAGCAGAGGATTTATTTATTTTTTTTTTGCCACACCTGACTGTGGCATTGTTGTGTATCAAGAAATAGGCTATGCTAGCAACCAAAACAGAATGGCTTCCCTTATAATAGCACACAAGAGCATTATTTCAAGTAAAATCAATCTGCTTATATTTGGTATTCTTTCAAAAGCATGCCAGGTGTTCTTTCATATAATATATAGCAATTTGCTTTCATGCCCCAGATGGACTTCAACAATAAACTAATTCAATCCGTTTTTTTTCTCTTGAGAATCTCTCCTATTGTAGCAATAGTGGATGACTGATTAATGAAATGTAAAAGAGAAATTAAGGTTTGTATCATATTGAGAAAGGACAGCTGTCTAAATGGAAGCATAGTAATAGAGTATTCTACTTAATGCAGCCAAAATCCATGCAATTATTTGAAGGTAAGGGGATGAATTAAATGCCTTTGTTTCCTAGTTTTATGCTATCGTGTGAATTTTAAAAAGCATTGGTTGGTTAATGAATGACATAACATATATAATTATAAATGTATTGTCTTTGTTATTTCTTTTATCGTGTTATCCCTATAAAAAGACCATTGAAATTATTCAAGCATGCCTATTTTTTTAAAAAAATTGGATGACCATATACAGTATTTTAACACTAAACTTCATGCAACTGTTTGCGACTAAATTTAACATGCTAATAAGAATCATAAAGCAAGGAACTCTTTTGTCTTTCTGGTGCTATTACAAATCTGAAAGACTGTTCTCATTATTGCTCACACTGATGACTCTTCAGAAGCTGTATTGCCTCAGTGTTTTGTTCATGCTCAAAATGGAATTGTGGACATTTACTTGGTGGCGTGTTTTTGAATATTTCTCCCTAGGGTTGAACTTTCCCACTTTCCCAAATTCGTTCCACAGATAATTAAAAAAAAATCTCCTCTGGACAGCAATCCCCAGACAGTAGTTAAAATTTTTATTTCTATCTGTAAATTATTGATAAGTTACCAGACAATAGTTTGTCATGTGTGATGAAACCATAGGCTGCCCCTAGGCTGACAGGTGAAGAGTAATGGTAAAGGACAGAAGTGAAAGGCCCAAATAAGCCTTCTTTCTTCACATATACAATTAGATCATATCAAACCATTGAGTGCCATATTTTAGACAATTGGAAAAGAAGAGTTACCATAATTATTTATATCACATGCCAGACATATCACATAATTTTAAAGATATTTATACATGTAATTTTATTTCATAGTATGTTTTATTAGTTTTTGCTTCATTACAGTGAAATTGCAAATGACTCATAAAATCAGTTAAAATTCCTTTGGTTGCTTCCATCTAAATTAATTATACCATATTCCTTTTAAAAAGTTGCCTTATAACCCACTATCTGTTAGTGACAATGAGAAATCTCTGTCATTTATAGATTATGGTTTGTGGTATGAGATGAAATGAAATTTCTGACATTTGAAGTGATGCTTACACAACCTCCTTGAAACAAAAATCCTAATTATCCAAATCTCAGACTGAACCTTCTGGCACCTCCAGTAACACGCCTGTTAACATGCTTATAGCCCCTCTTTTACATATCAGGAGACAGCAAGAGCAAAGCATCTGTCCTAGAGACTATAACTGAGAAGTACCACCCCTGTCCCCTCCTGAGTGACTATTGTGAGTGATGCTACCATCTGGCTTAATTGCTCCAGTTGTAGACATTTTCGGATAGGCTTATTTCCCCAGTCAGATAGAGGAGAACAGTTGTGGAAACTAGATGTGTCCAGTGAGATCTGAATGTAGGGTAATCTCAACTGAAATCTCCCTTTGTTAGGATCAAATATCATAATTGGCTGAATTCAAATTTCCATTAAATCAAGAAATTATCTTGAATATCTTTTGGGGATTATCAACTGTATGATGAATTTATTTCAGAAGGATGTTATAAGGATAAGCAGGTTTCTGATGAGGATAAAGCTTTAAGTATTTAAATAAAAAAGCAGGCCTCTATATATAGATTTAGAGGTTCACAAATATCAGATGTAAGGATCTGTTGAATGATTTAGTCTTATGGATAAGATGTGTGGTGGTGGAGGGCAGAATGAATCTGACACAAGAACTAGGATAAATTCTGCCCAGCCCCCTCAGACTGGATGTGGGCATAAGCAATTCAAGTAGATAAGGAAGGACACTGCATTTTACATACTGCTAACTCAAAGATCTTGATAATATTATCTTTGGTCATTCTACAATTTTCTCATAAGGTAATCAAAGCAAAGTTACTGGTTGCAAGTGCTGATGTGTGGAAGAGGCTTACTTGAAGTCTTATAAGTGGCATTATAATGTGGCTGATGGATGAGCCACATTAGACCAATGGATGTTGGGTTACTCATCATGGTTTTAATTGTCTGATTTAAACATAACTATCCCAAACTCATGTCTCATTGAGATAAAAGGATTTTCATACAAAAATTCTAAGCTATGGTAGTAGGAAAGTAGCTCCAAATTTTTGCATTCCCATGTCATCAAAAGTATTGTTGAACTGAGGTGACTTATTTCTGAGAAAGCTACACAAAGAAGATTAAAGGGTGTGAAATCAAAGATTTTTTAGTGGGTTTTAAAAGTGTAGTAGTTGTGCTTCCATATTAGAGACAACTTCTTGCCTTTATGCCGGCAGCTCCTGAATTTCAGGGTTTTTGTCATGACATGTACATTACTTGATTAAAAATCAGGTCATGAATGTTTGAAAAAAGATTAGCAGACATCTAAACATTCCTCATGTTGTCTGGAAAAGGGGTAGCCAGCCCCTCTTTTAGAAATGGAATTTTAGAAAGAAATGAAATAAGAAATATATATAAGTTTGAGAATCTCTTCGCAATGTTTCGGGGAGATCTCGAAACGTCAAAGCTGTAGCTACTAGCTCTGCCTACAGGGTGAAAACAGAAAGGCCAAGAATAGATTCATGCTCATAAAAACACCTATCTTTTCAGCTTTCTAGAAAATATTCCTGAAATATTCCAAAATCCATCTGAAATAGCCAGTTTATAGATAGATCAATGAATGGTGGTGGCCCTTATTTATGGTGACATTTTCTAAAGGATGGACTTGGAAAAATTAGACAAATGTATAAGGGAAAAGAGTTAGACCTGTTTTAGTGCCTGTTCATACTGAACCTGTTTCCGCAGAAAAAACTATTTTATGTGCTGAAAGTCCTATTCTGTAGAGACGAACCTCCAGATCTAAACCATTTTATGTAGTTCTTGAATATCTAAAATTATGTGCAAATGTTGCAATTCTTAAATAATACAAGAGATCCTAAATATTTAATTTTAATTGGTTTTTAAATTGTCTATCTGTGTGTTTTATTGGCTGTACACCGCCCCGAGTCCTTTGGGAGAGGGGGCGGTATATAAATTTTGATAAATAAATAAATATATATATTTAGATTGCTTCCTCCCTGCAGGGGAAACATACCCATTGAAATCAATAGCTTTCATCAGTGTAAAGAAAACAAAGAAGTGACAGTACTGCTTTATATTACACTAATGAGGCCACATTTGGAATTTTTCATATAATTCTGATCATCAAGATCCAAAAAAAGGATGCTGAGAAAAATGTATAGAGAAGATCAACTAAATTGATAATGGGTCTGGAAAATAAATCAGAGGAGGAACCATGAAGGAACTAGATATGTCTAGCTTCATGAAGAGAAGATTTGGAGTTGACATGATAGCAGTCTTCCAATACTTGAGGAACTCTCACAGAAAAGAAGCGATTGACTTATTCTACAAACCATCTGAAGAGTAGAACAAGAAGCAATGGTTGGAAACTAGTCAATGGAATCAGTGCCAACCTGGAACTAAGGGGAAATGACCATGAGGATGATTAATCAATGGAATTGCTTACCTCTCAGAGTTGTGGGTGCTCCATCACTAGAAGTTTTCAAGAAAATAGTGGACAACCATTTATCCAGAATAGTACAAGACCTCAGCCCTGGATAGAGACTTGGACTAGAAGATCTCCAAGGTTTTAATCCATCCCTATGCAATAGTGAAATTCAGCCGGATCACACCACATCTCTTGAACTGGTAGTGGCAATTTGAAATTGGCCCCACCCACCTGCCCCTGCCCTTATCCTTCCTTATACGAGCTTTGGTTTTTTTCTTACTTACCTTAATCAGCTGTTTGGCACATCTAGAGAGCCTTCCTGATGATCCCTGCTGCCTCTGGTGCCTCTAAAAGAGGTTTAAAGAGGTGCACTGCGGTGTGTTTGGCAGCATGCATATGCACCAAACCAGTAGCAAAACCAGTCGGATTCCACCCCTGGCCCTATGTCTATATCTGAAAGCTCAGATCTGATGGCAGACTATTTTCTTTCAGAGAGAAAGGTCGTTTTGCCAGTAAATTTCTCTTAATCATATCATTAGAAAATCAAAACTTCATTCTTTGCCCATGGCCATTGTTTTTGTTTCTTTTAAATACATTTTAAATATAATTGTTTCCTATCAGCTTGAATGATTCTGGTTGGAAAAAGTGCAGAATAGTTTTTTGGCACTGATTCCATTGAGGGGCATTGACTGACTTGATAAACAAATGAAGTTGAAGGAAACTGTACAGTGGTGTGTTTGAAAGTATTCACATTTGCCACATTGCATAGGAAGGAGAAAAACAAACTACAATAGACTATTCTGTGGACGAACACTTTTTCCTATTTTGTAACAACACGGTGCTTTCAGTTCAATCTATTTTCTTTTGACCTTCTGTATTAATCTAATCTTTTACTCCGTTTTTCCAAGAGCTGGCAAAAAATGAAAATAGGAGGAAGGAATGCAGTCCTTGTACACAAAGAGCTTCATTAATGTCTTTGTATTTCCTTTCCTTTAAAAAATGAATTTATTTCCTTACAAATTGAGCTAATGATTGGCTCTAAAATCTGTTTCAAAGAGCCAAGCTGTTAAAAATGTGAAACAGAAAGAATTTTCTCCCTTTTTTTCATTTGCTGACTAATTTGTTTGCCAGTTTTCTTTCTGTTCTGTTTTGCCCAACTAATGAAGCTTACACCAGCCTTGTTAAATAATTCCTTCAAGTTTACACAGAGTGCCATCTAATGGCTCTCTTATCTCAAGTGAAATGAATCTGTACATTAAGAGAAATGCAAGCTAAAATAACATTTATAGTAGATTCTAGAATTTGATTAGTAGACAACCCAATAAAATAAATTTGGAGGAGTTAATAAAAAAACTGGTATATTGTTTTTTATATGCCATTAGAAGTCCACTTTTTAATATACTGGCAATATTGCATTATTACACTTAGCAGTGAGCTGCCTAGAATGGCAAGGAAAATATTATACACTGTTAGTTTTACAATAATGCTTTTAGCTACATTTCTGCAAATATACACACTGGTTTATTTGTTTATTTAAACCTATATTCCACCATAACTTAAGGGCTCACTCTTCCTGGCCAACAGGGCAAGTTGCCAGAAAACAAATTAGCAAGCTATAAATCTCCGGCAGGCTAGACATAAACAAATTTCAGCTTTATTGTAGTTAGCTGGAGTCAAAGAAGCCATTTGAGGATACTGAAACAGGCAAGCAGAGATCAAGACCCACAAGCTATCAATCAGATGAGGAATCCAAAAGAAGACACAAGGTCAAAAAAAGTCCAAGGACCAGAGAAAGATGAGCAGTCCTGTGAATTTGCTGGGTTGGTCAAAATCAGAGTGGGGCATCACTGGCTCCAATATTGCTGATAGCTCCAACAGAACTGTGACTACTTATTTACTGGATTTTTATAGCCATCCATTCTCAACTAATAGTTCTGGATGCTTTTGGCTTTATCTTCCGTCCATTCTCCTTATCTGAAGACCCCTTTTCTAGCATCCTCCAGAAGGGTCATAATAACACAGTTAAGCAACAGCTATCTAATATTATGCTTGTGTTTATCTCTAGTAATCCACAGTCCTTCTGCAATAAATGTAGTCACAGGAAAAAAAGGGAATCTTACATTTAAAATAAAAATATTTGTCTCAATGAAAACATGTGGATAAGAAATGATGAACTCCAAAGACCTAAGTTTCAGTTTTATTCATTTACAGAAACATTTCTGCATCACACATCTCAAAAGGTTTCGGGATCTTTCCAAAGTTGACAAAGACAAAGGCAACTACAATCAGAATACAACAAAATTAAGGGTTGGACAATCAATAAAGATACTAAAACACTGGCACAATGCTGCCAATAGTATTCCTTCCCAAAAGGAACCAGGACACTGCATTTTGAACCAACTGCCGCTTTGGAGTCATTTTCAGGGACAGCCTCACATATAGAGTATTGCTATATTTTAAACACAAGTCATCACAGTGAGGCATGTTTAGTGCAAAGGTCAGCAACTGGTATACCTGTGAGATATGGGAGAGGACCCCTTGGCCCCAGCCTCCATTTTCCAACATCATCAACTCTTAGATCATTCATTCATTCATTCATTCATTCATTCATTCATTCATTCATTCATTCATTCATTCATTCAGAATCAATTTGTGTTGATTCTGGTCTAATGAACAGCCATTCAGCCATGCGGGATTTGTGATTTCCCATATAATCTTCAAAATATATAAACACTAATCAGGATTCCCCACAGAGGAATGTAGTATCATTGGAATGACAACATATGAGTACATATATCATCAAGACACTTGGCTCTAAATAAATGGATGGTCTCCCTCAGCAGCTTTATGCAGAAGTTAAGTTAAATTAAGGAAAAGATCTAGCTCTGTAACATCCCTCACTCAAGAATAATTAAGGGCTCAATAATTTCTCCCAGACAAATACCACCAGATGAAACTATTCCCTTCATAAGGGACAGAAACACCAAAAGGGTGTCTTTTAACTCTTGCAAGCAATCCAGAACATAACAGGTTGATAGCATTTCATATGGCTGAGAGATCTAATGAGTTCAATATTAACCAAAGCAATCAATACTATTTCTGACTCATACCCAGGACTGAATCCAGACTGGAAGAGATCCAGATAATCTGTTAATTTATCAGGCATCCAGATAACTCTAATTTTATTTAGCTGTTTTATTTAGCAAATGGAGATGAGAGAAAGAGAGACTCTCTTTTATAATATAATTCATTTGTCAGTAATCTTGGGTTTTCTGGCTTCCCACATGATCAGCTATTGGTATTTTCTAGTACAGTTTCACTATTAAAGAGATATTTTGCCCTTGAAATATTACCAGATAATTTCTTCTCTTGTTAAAAAGAAAAATCACCCAACTGCTTGACTTTCTTCATTTAGTTCACACAGGTAGTCCTTGTAGCCAGTCTTTATAACAGTTCATTCAGTTCCTGTGTTTGAAGTTATAATGGCATTGAAAAAAGTGACCTATGACCAGTGGTGGAATTCAATTTTTTTACTACCGGTTCTGTGGGTGTGGCTTGGTGGGCATGGCTGGGGGGTCATGTGACTGGGTGGGAAGTTTCTGTAAGCAGGGCAATACAGATTAGGCTAGAAACAACACCAGAATGTTTTTTCCTGCCTTCCTTACAGAATTAACCCTGTAAAGTGAAAAAAACAAAACAAAAGGAGATTTCTTCTAACAACTGGTTCTCCAACCTGCTTAGAAAATTTACTACCAGTTCTAGCGAACCTCCTAGAACCTGCTGAAATTCACCTCTACCTATGACCATTTTTCATAGTTATGGCTGTTGAAGCATCCCCATGATCAATCATAATCAAAATTCATATGCTTGGCAACTGACTCATATTTATGATGGTTGCAATGTCCCTGGTCATGTGACCTTTTGCAACCTTCTGAAAACCAAGTCAATGGGGAAGCCAGGTTTACTTAACAACTGTATTCCTAATGTAACAACTGGAGTGATTCACTTAATAACTGTAGGAAGAAAGGTTGTAAAATGGGGTTATATTCACTTAACAACTGTCTCGCTTAGCAACAGAAACTTCAGGCTTAATTGTGGTTGTATGTCAAGGACTACCTATACAAGAACTTGATAAAAACATCTCTGAATTTCCTATTCTCTAGAAAATTAAGTTGCCTCTCCCTTTGTCTATGACGGGTAGACCAATCTTATGAAAACTTTAAAAATATGTTTCTAATTATGAAGCTATATCAATAAAAAACATTGTTTTTCATCATCAATGGTTAATGGAGAACCTGCATTTCATGAGAAAATAATACTAGCAAAAACTCACATTAAGCCAAAGCCTTAAAAAAAATCCATGCATTAAAAGTTTAATTCAACATAGATTTTCTTTAAAATCATGTCTTAGGAAGGATCTAAAACACAGCATTTTAAAAATGCACATGGTTGTTATTGATTGTACATAAGGAAGGACTTTAGAAAAAAAGTAAAATGTGATCTTGGAAAAAAAAAACAGTTACAAAATGCATCTCTGCTGATAGATCAGATCTGTAATTATGCCAAATCCTGGATTGTGTATTTCTGCTGAAACATCAGTTGTTTAAAGGAATGCAGGCTATATGCAGAAAACTCTGTCAAAGGTGACCTTTCCTTAGTAAATAAAGAAAAAGTTTTTATGTCTTCCTATACACTGTATCTTCCCTGTTCATCTATTCTGTGACATCCTGGCCAAGCTTTGATTTGTTTGTAGATATTAGCTCTTTTCAGGTGTGTAGAAAGTACCCTTGTCGGTGTGATACACACTGAAGACTTCATAATCGTAAGTCAGCACAAGACAAATTTTAAAAGCCTGTTCCAGCCAGTAATGATTATTTTCATCATGTTAAATAACTATTGGGGGTTATTGTCTAAGGCACAGGTTTTAAAACTCTTTGCTATAAAAAAAGACATCATATCTGGAAGGACAGTCTGTATTTGCCGAAGAACAGCTGTTTCCAGTAGAGGATTCTGGACTTGCATGCATAATTAGCAAGCAAAATATTAACCAGGCTTCTTCAGCCACAACATTTCTCTCATGTGAATTAAGCACACGTACAAACACATCCACTTCGACCTCCAGCTATGCATTACATAGAAAGATACGGTAAATAATTGTGGTCCAGGAGCTCACTTTCAAGGAAGAGTCCAACACTGATTAATTTTCTAAGGATCCCTAGAGCAGAATCTGAGGTAGACATGGGAAATTTCCAGCCCATAGATTTTATTTGGCCTATCAGATGGCCCATCTAATCCATCTAATCCCTGGATTTCAGTAAGAATGTTCTTTTAATCCGGACTCTCCCTCAAGATGTTCCTTATTAGACTGATGAAAGTTGAACCAACATATATAAATCTAACATATTATAGTCCATATATAAGTCAGCAAAAAGCATTTTTCACTCATATAATTATGCTTGCAGGATACACGTCTCATAATTCCAGGCTCCCAAATAATCTGAAAGGGCTTTCACTAAGCATGATTTGGTGTTGGTCTGAGACTTAAACGAACCAAATTCAAGATGTCACTTAATTATTTAACTGAGCTGACTAGGAATTTTGTTTAATTACATTCCTATAATATCTTCGACTAAGTTATTGAATCAACTCATTTTTGCAGTTACCACATTCAATCATAAATGAACCGAATGAACTTATTTACCCCATTCACTTAACAATATTTAGGACACTTAAGGGCAAAGTCCATTGAAAACTTCTAAGTAATAATGATTAAGATTGTGCTGTGTAAATGAAGCAGCATTGGTGATGCTAAGGAAAAGCTCTCATTTCCCATTTTTTCTCTTGCAAATTTCAGAGTAGAAGTATTCTCAATTGCTGGCTAGCTTAGTCCATTAAATATTTACTATTTGTATTATTTGTGGCATTATTAAGTACTCAGTTTATAAGTGATATTTTCATTCTATCTGCTTACTTCTTGAGAAGCTTTCTATATTTTTAATGAGCTGGGTGGAAG
>JANHFJ010007679.1:21502-33451 GCA_032468195.1 Cerberus rynchops | reverse complement strand
AGAGAGCAGGATTCTCCCGCTCTCTTTATTATAATTGACAAACTGCTTGTCTCCAAGCATACCATATATGGTATGCTATCTCCCAGCACACCATACATGGTATGCTGTCTCCCAGCACACCATATATGGGTACAGAACACCCTCCCTCTCTCACACACACACAGACCTCTACAACTTGATCTGTCCCCAACTTGTTGGATATTTAATTAATTCTAGGTCTAACTTATGCCTATAAACATGGACAGGAAAAAAAATGATGGGCAGTTAGAATTCATGCTTTGACTTCTGCATGCCTAGAAAAATGACAAAGATAATCTAGATTGCAAACACATGCTACAAGATGACCAGAATAAGGATCCTTTATGGTAAAAGCATAAAGGAAAAATGCAGTTTTGGGGAAGCAAACTTACTATCATCTTTTTATTTCTATATCATCATTAATGTGAAAATAAAAATGGCTCCAAAGACAAGGCTGTCAGATTTTTCTGCTAGTCAAATTCTCATTAATGAGCTGACCTTGAGATCTAGCACATATCCCTATACTAGTTTTTGGATGGTATCTATTCATCTGCAGTCAAAGCCAGATTTAAATAGTAAGCTTACTAGAATTAAAGAGAGAGAAATTGTATTATCTAAAATTATTGCCCAGAACACATATTTGTAAAACATCAGTTTGTCAATTTCCCTCCTTCCTCCTCCAATCAAATATTTTTAACAACAAAAAATGAAAAACAACATACAGTCTTTGAAATCAATACAGTAATTAGGTACGTTTCAGAATACTGAAAGGAGACTTCACTTTTCATCAATTAAAAACACTGTTCCCCGGCATCTCCACCAAAAAAAAAAAAAAAAAACCACTGTTCAGACATTAAAAGAAAAATGGAAATTAAATGCAGTTATCAGTTTAAGGGTCTAAGGAAGAAATGGAACTATTCTCAGAAAGGGCTTCAGATAAGGAAAGAAGTAACATTATCACATCATATTGTGTTGGCATGTGAAATAAAGAGTGTTACATGAGAATAAGAAACAAAAAATGGACACCCAAAGTTTTATCCAACTAGATCTTTACTTAGGAGGTTTAAATGCTGGGAACTAACTTATATAGTAGTTCAAATGATAAAAACTATCAAATAAAATAAATCTGCACTGTAACTACCTACAAAAAATGGAAGTACATTAAAACAGATTTTAATTTAAAAAATTCTTTTCTTTATCTAAAAACCTTATGTGAAAAATAGGCAGAGGTTGATGCAAAAACACATCTTTGTATATGTTCCTTTGTTCTGGGATCCCTTAATTCTTCTGTTCAACTGGAATGAACCTTTCAATCTACAGAAAAGTTTAGCCTACATTTTCTAGAAGTCTTTTGGATGCTGTGGTAGATACAATACAGCTTTTGTCTTCTTCTGTAATACAGAGCCTGTGCAAAATACAGAACATTAAAATGTACAGTTAACAGGGATCATAACTATACTCTTTATTTAAAAAAAAACCCTCAGTTTTGTTCCAAGTACAATTTTGTAACAATGAACTGTTCACAGTAATAGTACATCTACTATTACTGAATCTTTCACTTTGTCAGGAAATTATTTCCATACCTGTAATAGATCAGGGCTTTCCTTCTCCCAAACGTTATTGTATAGAAAATGGATTTTAAAACAAAGGATATGAAAATAAACTCCTTGTTACTGAATGATGGGGAAGTGCAACTTGATATTTTTAAAATATTTTAAAATCTCACCCCCATCTACATAATAATAATTATTATTATTTCCGTTTCTGAATACCAAGGCTTCCATCAGGCCTGGACTTTGATATCTGCCCCTTGGCTGAGAATCTATATATCCAACTTCACACTTAGCTGCAGTGAAGTAGCCCTCCAGGCAGGCCGACTTCAACGAACCACTAGTGGTATCATCATTAAAATCCTGCTGAAGGTCACCATGGCAACCGCCTGCTGAGGCTTCACTGCTGCACGCGGCATCTCCTAATCAGCTACCATGTGAAATGCAAATTCAGACAGTCTGAAAATTAGTCAAGAAGAATAGAGGATGAGGATGCAGGTACGTGAAATATTCATGCGCTTCATGGAAAAAGGAAGACAGCATGAATGACACAACAAAGAACGGCCCCTGACATTCTTGCTATCATTTTGCATTATTGTTCACACCCTACTGTATTTCTAGGCCTCCGGTTCTGAAATTGCCAATATGAAATGCCATATTTATATTCTGCACAATTGTCATAATTAAAAATGGCCACTGGAAAAAAAACAGTTAATTGGAAAAGCTACATTAAGTCAATGCTGCACACAGCAGCGAAGACCATCACATTCACTTCATTGTCTTCCTAGTCATCTTTAAAAGCATACATGGAGAATTTCATAGTCAAATTCTCCATGTAATAAAAGTGCAAATATTATACAATGATTTTTAATGAGACCCATACTTTATGGACCACAGTTTTTAATTAATAACTAAAATCTTTAAAAGCAATGAGATTTGGGATTTGGAAATATATTATTTCCCCAATTCCATAAAGACAGTGAATTTTTACTATTTACAAAATATGAGGATTTTATATGCCTTTCTACACAGTGTGATTTACGGTACATTTTCTGCTACTTTGCTGTGTCCTAAATTTCAAAAAATTATGTCAATACATGGTGAAGGAATCACGCAAACACAGTCATCTATGTATTAGTTACAAGAAACATTAACATATCCATCTTTAGCAGAAATATTAAGTCTTTCTTTGCTGTGTGTAAAGTATCTAAAGTTTTTATCCTATGCCTTTGAAGGCATAACTGTTCCTCACCAGAGCCCTGTATGCTGATGAATAAGTTAAGCATATTATCTGTAAATAATATAAGCATATTTTCCTCTCCTCTGCAGTTTACATATGGATATACAAATATGTACTGCATTGATTGTCACAGAAAGTAAAAGCATTTCCATTCTCTGCCATTTTTGTCCAAACAACAAAATTTGCAAGAGAAGGGATAAAAAGTATACACGGTGCCCATTTTGTTGCAGCTTGTTGTGGTACTTCTACGTACATCTCTGAATGTGCACTCAGAAAACAGAATAGTAAGCAGTTTTATGTAGTTTCTCTATGCATCAGTCCAGGAAGAAGCATATCATGTTGGAAATGCCTTGCACAAATCCACTTTGTGTTCCTAAGGTTTTTTTGTATGTGTGCTTTTTGTGGGTTAGGGCATTACACATGCTGCAAAACTGTTATTAGGGCTACACAAGGTATTTCAAAAAGCTGGTTTGCAGAATCCTAAAACAACCAATGTGTTTCAAAACAGTCAGTATCTTCAATTGTCTTTCCATGCCTCTGTGTGCACAGCCATACTGCTTTGTTCATTGTCCCACTGAGACAACCAAGGTAAGCCTTTGAAACAGCCATGCTGAGCTTTTCAGATGACACAGTTGCTTTAATGCTTCAGGGAATTTTTGCTTGCAACAATGCACTTAATGATGTTCACAAAGCACCCCTCTCAAATACTATGCACAGTTCTAGTCATTACTCCTGAACAGAGCGTATGTGACTTTTTCATCACATCCATGTAGGCACTTAGATCACAGTAAACTGAGGGAACAGTTCCTTTCTTTCACAATGTTTTCAAAAGGGTAAATAAGAACACCACAGGATATATCATTCAGAAGATATTCTCTATCGCTGAAAATCAGAAATTCATGTTGTTCATTGTGGTGTAACCAATCTAAGCAAAGAGGATTTCAGGGTTAACTGCACTCAGTTTAAGCAATTTTCCCCTTATAGCTTGAATTTTAATGCCTTGCAAAGAGTTGCAACTATAAAGAAAGCACAAGTAGAAGATGTAAGAAGTACTATGTAGAACATTACAGCAGGTCTTTCAAAGCCATGGCCCATTTAAGGTTCACATTTGCAGCCATATTTAAGCAACAGACACTTTAAAAAAAAAAAAAAAGAAAGTTCGGCTTCCAGGAAGAAACCAAGTCCTCTCTCATACTGAAATTAATGAGAGCTGTGGAAGAACAACCCAGCTGTGGAAAAGTGCATACCAAATCCCAGGAGAAATAGGATGCCTTTAAAAAGTAAAGCATGCTCAAACAGCCCACCAAAAAGCAAGTTACTTACTTCTTCTGAGTAGTGGTCTGACGGAAGAGGTGGATAATCACATTGTTCTATCTTTTTACATAAAGAATACAAGTTCATTTTGTCACCATAGAAGGGGCTTTGCAATGCAGCCATCTGTGTGGAGTAATAAAAAAGGATATACTTTTAACTGGTGTGACAGAAAAGATCCAAATATAGAAGCTTGGCTTTATTTTTTAAAAAAATCCAATTTAAATTAGAGGCAAATACTTATTAATACTATGCTATTGGTTTGAGTCCCTTACTTCTCACATCTGACCTTCAGCGTATTGGATTAGATTGTTTCTATAGCATTACACTCAGCTAATATTCCTGTTGCATAAATTAAATTTATTATCTACCTAGAACATTATTCATAAATTTTGATTAATATAATATTTTCTCTCTATAAAATCCAAATCCAAACACCTGTACCATGAAATTTTAATCAGGAATCAGAGGAGCTTTGGTAAAATTCACCTAGCTCACAAAGGCTCTGATTATGTTTTTCTCTGATAAATTTTATGCTCCCTATGACACCACTCATAGCAAGAAAACTATGATATTCTACATTACAAATTTCAATTATCAGGTAGAATTATATTCAAAACCAAAAGGTGTTTTCTGCATCATGGATGTATTTGTTCTAAATTTTATTTAAATATCCTTCTTTAAAAGTTATGGGGACTATGAATAAATATAAACCAAGGTATAACCAATAATAAGCAGTAAAATGAATGAAAAGGTTTATTATTTAAGTGAGAGTGGGGATAAATATAAATATTTTACATGCTCAACTTGTTTCTGTTTGGCTATTTTTTGCCTATAGTCTTGGTCACCTTTCAACTGGTAAAGCTATAAAAACCATCAACTGATACGCACTCAAATATATTAAAAATGTATGTATTCATCCATTAATTTAAGATTTAATTTTCTGCAACTATCGAGGAGAAAGTGGAAGCACCATGCATCTGATAAATAAATTATATATTAAGTACTCTGTTTGGACACCTTTTTTATGTTATTGGAAAAGATAACATCTAACTTTAAGGCAGAAGCTAATTTCCTATTTAGAAAGCACTTTGCTGTCCACAGAAGACAAGGAATGCAATTTCCTGAAAAGAACTGCTTGCTTTACATTCCTCTGAAATTAAACATATGCACTGTAAGGTTTATTTAAATATAATTTATATTTCTAATATTTTTCTAACAAAGTATTTAATCTATTGGAGCAGCCCATTCTACAAATGATCCGGGTTTTACCCCCAAACTCCATATATTTGGTATAATTCTTTTTAAAATGTTGAAACTATTATCATTAGTGTCTCTACTGCTTATTTTAAATGTTATTGTTTGGCTTTTCAAAAGCAAACCAAAAGTATAATACACTGCTAAGCTTCAAGAGATTTGTACAGAAATGCTCGCATTGCTTCTGAAAGCCTTTAAATCTCTGAACCACAGCAGCATGCGCATTGCTCAGAGTACAGTGCTGCCCCAAAGTCAGTCACCCTTTTCTATATGTGCTAATAAGTTTGATTTTGGAAGGACAATGTGTACATTCCCCAGACAGGCAAAGCGTGTGTGAAACACGCTAGTCCATGCTGAGCTACTCAGTGAGCTTCAGCAGGGACAGGACAAGCTGAAAATGGCTCTCATCTGTCTTGTGGTCTTTGAGACGGAGCATTAACTCCTTCACGACCAAAAAAGGGTTCTCATTTTGATAGTGGTGAATATAGGAATAAGGGGAAAAAATGGAAAAAAGAACTACTTAAATTATTAGCAAGAAGATCAAAATTGCATACATTAATTGGATATCACAATTGCTGAAAACTAAAGATTTGAGGCTACCAAGGAAAACAATTATTCCCAATTGTATTGTTACCATAATGTTAACTCTTGAAACTACCTAATTCGTGCAGTGTATTTTCATATCAGTGCAATTAAATACAAAATTGGAAAGTTTCATCACCCAATCAGCATGCATGCACAATTGCAAAATAAACACAGAGGTACTCAGCATGGTACAAAACACGTTCATTAAAAAGTAGTTCTGTTTCAATGCTTTAAAAAAAAAGAGAGAGAAATGAAGTGGGGGGGGGGAGAAGAGAAAAAGCTGAATGTCCCCTAAGGAGTTAAAACAGGACTACTATATTTTCATGCATCTCCTGCTTTGACAGATGAAAAATGTCAACTGTCCTGTTTTTATTTTCAAGCTTTTGCACTATTCATCTGGTTCATTAGTGCATCTTGCTGCTGCCCCTGACAGCTGCTCGCCCTCTCCTCCCAGCAGCTGAATTTTTCAGGCTAATTTGATCCTCCACACTGAGACGATCCTAGAATGATTGACTTGCTCCCTGACCTCCAGGGTCTGACTTTCCTGATTAGTATTCTAGGGTTGTCTGAGGGACGAAAGCCCACTGTCTGTCTTCGGGGCTGGTGGCAATGCGCTCCCCCACCACCTCGCTCGCTCATTCTCTTTTGGGGAGGGAACTGTAAGCCACCAACCTACGACCCTGTAAGGATGCAATTACTGTGCTGAACAATAAAGGAAATGTGTAATATCTACTTTTTCATGTAAAGGTCTATGTAGTAGAAGCATGGCATGTTGATTTTAATTAGTAAAGTCTACCTTGTTGCATATCAATTAACACAGGGTGATTAGAGTATATTGAATTTTTTTAAGCATTTCAAGAATATTTGAAAGTCTAATTTTCTGACTGTAAAATTAACCTTCAACAACAACAAAAGGTAAATAGTTAAGGAAAGAGAGCAATTTTTAATAAACTGTAAAACCAGCCTTCTCCAATCTGGTGTCTTCCAGATGTGTTGTAACTTCAACTTCTAGAATTCTCAAGCAGCAACTCTGGGCATTGCATTCTGAACACATCTGGAAGGCAGCAGGTAGAGGAAATGATATCCCATAGAACAGCAGTGAATAGAAAGCACACTTAATTTTAGATTCAGCTAAAGTACAACCAAACTGTCAGCTATTAATATTAACATCCAAATAAAATATTAGCTGAAGAATTATTTACTGGGAAGCTGTGTAATCTAAGAAAATCTCATGCACATGCAAAAAAATTTCTTATTGCAGATTTGAAAAATAATATAAACCAATGGAACTAATATAAGAAGCTTAGAAATCCTTAAACACATTTTATATTGAATATATTGAGCAAGTCAAGAATAAATTTAAATATTAAATTTGTACCATAATTCAGTTACAATATTCATGCTTCTCAATCCTGCTATTATTGGAGCTATATTGAATAAAATCTTACTGTTCTGTAAACTGCCCTACAATTATTTAATTTTTATTATAAAACTAAGGGTCCACACAATTCCTGTTTTTTTATAGAAACATTGGCTGAATGGATTTTGAGTGAGTGAAAACTAAGGAAGTGAAATAAAATTATGGCCACTTATAATGTAAAACAACATTTCTTTATCGTTTTGCTTTACAATGTGCTATTAAATTACTCCAATTCTTGTTTGCCAAATTTTAAGGAAAGTAGAAAAATTAAATTCTTTAAAACATGATTTTACTGCATAATTATAACTGTCAAAAAATTAGGTAACATGGCAACTGTGAGAAAGAAAAGCATAATGTAAATACAAATCCTAGTTACTAATTTCACAAAAAACACAATTATACAAATAGCAGCAACACAGAAAAAATAGATTTTTTAAAGAAAATCCTAGTTTAAGATATAATTACTAATAAATCTCCAAATAATGCTCTCATTAAATGTTTATTTCTTTTATAATTCAGTCATCAAGTGATAGTTGAAGTAAGCAATTATATATAGCACTAATCTAGACCAAATAGTGCTTTCTGTATACATGAATCTGAGAGAAAATAATGATTTTAGCAATGAATGATTTTGTTTTGTTTAAAGAAAACCTTGTTATAGTACTCAGAAAATCCTAATATTGTAGGGTTTTTTTGCCTTGATAGAAAGCTTTGCTGAGTCCTGCTCAACTGCAGTGAGAGTAGTTTGCCACTTCACCTTGCATCTGTATTACAGAAACTTTTCTAGAGAGCATTTGAGTGAAAGACTGCAAGCCAATGAGTAACATTTTTAGAGCTTGTTATAAACATCCAGGTTTTGGTAGAATTTGGTTATCTTACTGATCTCTTATAATTAACAATGCTCTTGTGTTTAGTCAGTTATATACAAATAGACAGCCCCTGATATATCATATTAAAAGGAAAGACTATTAGTTTCCTAAGCTATAATTAGATTTAGCAAAGTTTAAAGATAAAGTTTAAGATTCAGAAAACAAAAGTTTAATAATTAATGAAACAATAGATGATACTACAAGTATTGGCTGGAGTATGCCCTTCATAGGTCCATTTCATGTGAAGATAATGTTTTCAATTTCAAATTGCCACCTTGGCACCTTGATACTGAAAGATAAAATCCTTTAAAGGAGATTATTTTGAGAAGTAAATGCCCCAAATTTTACAAACATTTGTATTACATTCTTTTTATATTTTGAGCTAAGGAAAATGTGCAAATTTTACCTAACATATCTGTAAAATGTCAGAATTCTTTGCTTTCAGCTAGTACTAATTTATGGAATGAATATTCAATAGACTCATAACACAATTAGAAAAACATTTTGATCAACAAAACATATCAACAAACTATGCTCATTAAAAATTGTCAGTATTACCTCATATAACAGACATCCCAGAGACCAGATATCTGATTTGAAGTTATACCCATTTTCATGGATTCTTTCTGGAGACATATAATAAGGTGTTCCCACTACAAAATAAATAAATAAATTCATAATAAACAAAAAAATTAAATCAACTTCAAGCAATGTATATTCCAACATTTGTCAAAAAATTATTATTCAATATTTAAATACAAAAGTGTAAACTTCAGTATGTGAAAAATTATTCCAAATAAATTAAATTTTGTTTTATGAAATTTATTTCATGATAACCTATTTTAAAAGTAGCAGTTTCCTATAATTATCAATAAAATTTTAGCCATTTAGTAATTTAATATTATATTAATGTTACTATTGTTATCATTCATAAACTGATATAATTCTACATGAATATGTTTATTTCTGCAGAATTTATTAAATAAATATATATATTGGTTTTATAACTAAAAAGATTTCCCATTTATTTTTATTTCCTTCACTAAATGAAACTCGCTAGACATGTCTACATCCTTAAAAGCATAGCCAACTTCCGATTCCATCTTTTACATTATTTAAAATATGCAGAAAAATGTTGTTTTAAAGATAATCAATACATATATTAAAAGACAATGTTATTAAGGCAATTTTTTTAAAGACTTTTTTCGAAAAGTATGGGTTTATGTGTATGGGATCTGTATGTCTATCTATGTTTAATTACTTTTAAATCATTCTAATATATGCCAATTCATATAACAAAACATAGGAAAGACAGAAAAGTTTAGTAAGGCATATGTCAGTGATGGCAAACATTTCAGACACTAAGTGCCAAACTGCAAGGCATGCACATGGGCAGCAGAGACCTGAAAACCAGCTGTCCGGTAGGAGGTGGGGCATCACAACACCGGCAGTTCAGCAAGATCTTTTTCTTTCGCGAGCTTCTGTTTCATTGCAAATGACGGTAAATGCCACAGAGAAACATGGTAGAGCTGAGCTGGGGTAACGCCGCATGTACTCACAGAGAGGGCTCTGAGTGCCATGTCTGGCACACATGCCATAGGTTTGCCACCATTGGCATATGTCATTCTGTTCTAAGAGATATTTCATATGGGATAGCAACCTGAATAAGGTGTCTCATAAAGCACTTGGAATATTGGAATATTGATTCATTATCCCAGTTTCAGAAATATTTTTTTATCTATCTGTATAACTATGTACCTAAATTTTATTTCTACATAAGATGAAATGTATTAGAAAGTATTTACTTTTCCAAATTGATAACTGATGAATTTGTTTAAATGTTTCCATGAGTATGGAAACATTTCAAATCAAAACATTGTCACAGAACAAAACTTGGAATGTACAGTATCTTGAAATATGTTGAATATTCTAGTTGTAAAAAACAATGGTGACTTTGAACAAACTTTTTCCCCTTGCTTTTCATGTCACAGCCTTATAGCAAGTCTCATGGCAAGTAATACAAATTTCAGTTTTAGGTCCTTTTTGAAAAGCGACAACATCACACAAAGTAAAAACACAAATTAAGAAAAAAAAAAAGCCTATATCACCAAAATCAAACAAATGATATTAACATTTTTTCTCTGCATTCTTAAATACACTCTTAATTACACACCTCATCATACACAGATGAATGATTAAGCCAACTACACCAACATAGTAGAACCTTTAATTTAAATGCATTTTAAAAAGAAGACACAAAAATAAATTCTTAATGTAAGTTGTAAACACACCAAATCAGTTAGTCTATTATTTTCATTAAGAACTTATTATCTAAACTTTCAACACTTCTGTGAAGCATGATATTATCAATATAAACTTTTGCATTTACCTAATTATTATTTATGTGAATTTCAAAATAGCATAAGTACCATACTTCTTCTTGCCAGGTAAACAAGAAGATGCAACCAAAGTAATTTCCTTATGTCTGGACTGGAAACTGCTATCCAGAAAAATTTCCAAGTTAATATTATCCATGTAGTAAGACTAGTCTCAGAGCAGTCTCAGGTCCGATACACTCTACTTGATCAAGGTGAATCAATGACTGCTGATGGTTAAAGAATGGGCATGCATTTTTGGAAGAAAGGACCACAGATAGATGGATCAGACACATGGAGAGCAGCTTCTGAATGGCTTAATGACTGAAAACCTAACCCAAATGATTCCTAGACTGAGACTCCTAGTCTCCTAATGGAAATCACTCAAATGTTGACAAGTAGAAATTATGCTTGAATCACTTAGAAGGGGAAGGATTGTCTATGATTTCTCCAAGTTTGCTATGGTAGTATCTGCAGGTCAGCACTCATCCAACTCTAGGCAGAGGGAAGGTGACTGCCAGAGATTTGGACGACAAGCTAAGAGAGTAGCCCTCAACCTGTTTTCAGGTTGAGGTACTCAGGTAATGCAGGCAGAACAGATTCATCTGAGGAAGATGAATTAATCATCAAGTCAACATCAAGCTGTGGGCAGAGTGACAACACAGCAGGTGCTCAGAAAGGAGAACCCTCTCTTCTCAGGAACACTGATTGGTGGGCAAGATACATATACTTGTCCACAACTGAACATTGTTTGTGTAAATCAGGAATCAATATGTTTATGCTCATCAATACTAAAATCAGGGCTCTGACTTAAAACTGATTCACTAAATGACAAGAAGCTGCCACATTCAGCAGACCAAAAAGATACAGACCTCCTGGCTATTTCAAATTATTTCATATTTTTGATGCTGCGTCAATTCTCCAACAAAGGAACTCAGAAATTTAAACAATCTGCTGAAATGTAGCATTTTGAAAAGGCCAGCTAAGTCAACACATCTCTACTGATGACTCTTCCAGCTATGCTGTTGTTGTAATCAAGCATATTGCTTCACAAGAAGAAAAAATCAGTAATTCTGATTTCAGTTTAAAAGAATTGCTGAGAAAAAATTTGGCAAAGGTCAGCCTAACAATGAGGTTTATAGGGTCCTACTTTATCGAAACAGAAAGTATCTTTAACCAATCATTCTCCAAAACCTATTATTACATTAAAGGAAATCCAAATCCAAATCCAAATTTTATTTGTCACGTGCACAATCATACATGGTACAATATGCAGTGAAATGCTTATGCAGCCATTCACGACCACAGGTAAGTTAGGGCAGAA
>JANHFJ010007679.1:8004-21402 GCA_032468195.1 Cerberus rynchops | reverse complement strand
ATATTTGAAGCAGTCCACTCTCTCTACTGGGCTTCCATTGATGACCGGGGTCTGATAGTTTCTTTCCTGTTTTACACAGAAGTCCACCACCAGTTCCTTTGTTTTGCTGACATTAAGAAGGAGCTTGTTTTCCAGACACCAGTTCTCTAGTGAGGAGTGAGAAGATATTGATAATACACAAAGAAGAGAATAAATGCTTACTTACATTTTGCAGAATTTAACTCAAAGCGCTCTATCAACGCTCAAACACTTTTTGCCTGAAGACTGGAAGCTTCTGAGGGCCATGATCTTGCATGACTTCAGGCACCCCTCTGCTTTTGCAAAGAATTGGTACCTGAAGTTCTGTGAGATCAGGGCACCCAGAAGCTTCCAGTCCGCATGCGAAAAGTGTTTTCATACCAACAGGAGACTTGAAGCAATGCGATTTCACTACCCCGAAACTTTCCATCAGCATGCAAACACCACACTGAGACTGGAAGCCTTTGGAGTAGATTCACCAAGACTCACTCCGGAAGTGGCAGGCAGCCTTGGTGAATCAGAGAAGCCGAGCAGGGTATGCTTGTCCTGCTGTCCCTCTGCTCTTCAATACTCCACTTTTGGAGCACAAGGAGCAGGCAAAGAAACTGTGGCAGAGAGACTGGAGAGGAGGCAGCTCACTAGATCTTTGTGAATTAATATGGACACCCAGCAGAGAGTGAGAGGGGGGATAGGCAGAGAAATTGTTGGAGGCCTTGGTGGTTATTCATAATGGTGAATGACTGCCGTGGTGCTGCAACATTTGTAATCTTGAGACTATGTCATCAGTACTTGGGGAGGTTATGTTGCAACTTCAAACGGTCAGTAAGTGAACTGTCGTAACTCGGGACTTACTGTATATAGGATAACAGCAGGAAATCTTGACAAGAGGGGATCTTCTCTTGCTTTGAATCTCACCGTACATTTCTTGTAGAAATAGTCTCTACCATAGACTGCATTAATCAAGCATTCAAACCAAAAATAAAGACTCACACATTTGAAAAATTACATTGTTTTGTAAAGTAATCTATTAAAATCCCATTCATCAGGTGCCATCAAAGTCAGTCATAACAAAAACAGGTTAATTTTGAATGAGCATTTTTCAATCCATAGAAATGAAATTTATTTAACAATCATATTTTAATCCATATCAACAGACAGCTGAAATTCTTTTAATTAAAAATACATTAAATAAGAACTCTGCTGCATATACTGTACTCTAGATGTATAACATTAAATTCCACTTTTAATTATACAGACAAAGAAATCGTTCTCACCTAGAGAATGTGCAGCTGTGGTTTTAGAGCTGAAAAATCTTCCCAATCCAAGATCTCCAAGTTTTACTACTCCTGTGGCAGTAATGAATACGTTTGCTGGCTTGATGTCTATAAGAAAAAACAAAGTACTGTATAATACTATACCTTTTAATAGAAAATAAGCCCATTATTAAATATTATATTGCATTATTGTTTGATCAATATTTGTTTCCTTTTAAAAAAATACAACAAAAATATTTTAAATGATTTAATTATCTAGTGGTTAAGACACCAAGCTAGAAACTACTTACTAATTAAAATAAATGTGTTTCTCCCTGAACTAATTTTAGGCTGAAATCCTTTATCCACTTTTAGGGAAGTGCTATGAATAAATGCTATGAATTCAAGACTACATGCTTCTGTAAAGAAATGAATTGAATTCAATAGTTCCATTTAGTTTTATAAATAGTGATAAAATGACACTCTGTTGGTGGTAACAGTAACTTTACTAACCATGTCATGATGATTATAAGAATTATCATGATAATATACCTAGTACCATAATTCATTCCCTGAATGTTTTGGGAAATTTCCAAATTTATTTGGACAAATATTTAATTATTAATGAAAGCTATGCTTCTAAATAAGAAGTTTATGCAGGGCATGATGTAACAATTTAACTTTTAAGAGAAGACTATGCAACTGTGTGGTCTTTGCTATGTTTTAATTGTCCATTCAAATTAATAGGAGACACCTTTCTGTCATGTTCTGAACAGTTGCTTATGTCCAAATATGGAACTCTTCTCTAGTTTTCTGTCTGAAACCTACCTTAGTTATAAAAGAGGATTTAGACTAAGCTGGTTTGATTTAGTTTCTATACAAACTTAAATCATAATGAGGTCATAATGTCAGAGGAAAATTAATTTAAATAACCTACTCTAGATCCACGTCACAGTGACTTTCAACCTCACTAGTATGTACATGTACATGTCTTCTTGTCAAAAATTATTTGCTCTTATGTGTATACAATTTTATAAATAAAGAAACTTAATGGCAAAGGGTGAAATGTGCATTTTTAATGCATATTCATTACAAGATACTCCTTTTTCATTGGCTGGACTTCATATCCTTCTAGTTATCCAAGAAACAGAAAGAACTAAAATTAAAAAATGGTGAATTTCAAACGAATTTTGCAAAATAAACTACAGTCCATTTGAAGCCCTATTCTAGGATGGAGAGGAAATCTTATTTAATCACTTTGACTATATCACGGTCTCCAGATAGGTTAATGAGTTATTATGACTTAACTCTCATCAAATTTCTGTCCTTGATGACAGTTATCTTAACTATGGACCAATGGATAAGACTGCTCATAACCATGCTGATTTAGATGGAATTTCTATAATCCATAAGACATAATAAGATAAACAATAATAGTAAAGAGTTTTCTGCCACTATTCAGAGCACCAATGACAAAGAAAAGACAAGCTTTACTGCATCTATGGCCAGTGATGGAGCAATTACAGGAAGTATGCTTCCCTTTTTCCTGCAAAAAAGAAAAGTTTTATCCAAATGCCAGCTGTTGGTTAAAGAGGTATAATCTGGCCTCCATCCACTAGCTACAGATACCATCATCAAAAGGCTCTTGGATTTTGTATGTGTACATACATTTGCAGAGATTGAAATGTTTCAGGTTTTGGAAGTGTTACCTGTTTTGTAAAGATCGCCCCATGTAATCAAAAGGCAGGATACAAATCCTCAAGATACATAAAAATAAGAATCTACCACACATAAAACAGCATGCATATGAATATAGATTACTTATTTTAAGTGAAATGATATTATATACACATAAGACATACAAGTTTGTTAACTGATTGGGGAAGCTGATAAATCTCACTAACAAAATAAACAAATGTAACTAGAGAATAGAAAACTTGTTAATGTTTTTTACAAAAATTATGTACATAAAAATGTATTTTAGTTGTCTATTTTAACAAGTAAGAACAACTGGATGGAGCCATCACTTGTCTTTGTAGTTCATGTAATATATACTGCAGTCCCTACATTTGTACAACAGTAGTTGGGATAGAATGCAATGTATTACCTCGATGCATGACACGCCGGGAATGCATATGTTCCAAGGCACTGCACAGCTGAACAAAGTACTTCCAAACTGTCCTTTCCGGGATCAGCCTCTTCTGCTTCTTAAAATGCTTTGAAATAATAAAATAATACTGCAGTCTGGATTTGATATTCAGTAATGATGCAGAGGATTATTAAAATGAACAAGTCTTCAGCTTTTCAATCAAGAAATCATTAACACAACTGAGGAGGCAGGACCATGTTTAACAAAGAGATAAATGGTTCCTCAGGGATGCGCTTTGGATGAAAAGAACGTATTCAAGAAAACAGCTTGGACCAAAGGAAAAGTCTGATAGGTCAAGATGAGACTGGGAACTTATGTGTAGCCTAAGATGAACCCTTACTTTCACAGGTGATAAGCCCTCATTTGGTTATGTGTATCTTCTCCCTGATTCTAATGAATATAATTAGATATTAGATCATGGCTTAGAATAATATGAATGACACAGACTCACACCTCCTGCATTCTTCAGAACAACAGCATGTAAGAAATCAGTTGCTGCTTCAATTTTTTAATTAGTCATAATTTAACATTGTTTCTGAAACTTAAATTGCAGCTAATCGTAATAATCATTGGTTGAGATTACATAGCGTCATAAACCATGATTTAATCTATACTGTGATTTTAGTCTAGTGTTGTCCCAATTCTTTTTTGTTTTATATATATTTAAAATATATATTGCCATTACTCCAAGAAATATACATGGGTTTGCTCCAGTATTTTCCTCTCAACATCTCTGGAGGAATGGCTTAGGCTGAAAGAAAAATGCAGTTGAATCTGTCCATATACAAATACCAAAATGATTCTCATTAGATAATATTTAAATTGCACCTACTTTGGCCACTATTTGCATGTTCATTTACATATGTACACTATATGTGTACATATATGTGCACATATATTAAGAAGTGAATGGGAGACACTAACTGTTGAAAAATCAACTTAACTCAAAAAAGTTAAACTTAAGTATGACTATTTGAGAAGCCTATCTGAAACTACAGAAGTTTTGTGATTCAGAATTCAAAAAGACACAGAACAGTATCTGAAAAATAATTTCCTCAAATTTTCCATAAGGAAGGTGCCAACAGAGAAAAATCTGAAAGTGAAAGAATGAGAGTTGAGACTGTTGGATCATAACGTAGCTTTACTAAGGATCTTCAGTAACAGCATTTCAGCAAAGATTATTCCAGTATTCAGTGATTTATTCCAAAAACTTTTCTAAGAATCGATAAGAATCATTAGGATACTTGATTGCTTGGACCTGTTGGATGTTCATGCCTTTTCATTGTGCTCCATCCATCATTTAAGCCATTCCACTCTGCTTTCTATGACTTCAATATTTACTAAGAGGAGCAACAAAGAACCTTGAATTGTTTTAATCATTGTAGTTTCCTTTTCCCTGCACCTGGTACAGACCAGAACATGATAGATAAGCAAATCTAAGGATTACATTTTGGTCACACTTGCTTCACTAGTCAATTTGGTCTAGTGGTTGAGGCACCAGGCTAGAAACCAGGCGACAGTGAGTTCAGATCCTGCCTTAGATATGAAAGCCAGCTGGGTGACTTTAAGCCAGACTCTTTCTTTCAGCCCAATTTACCTCATAGGGCTGTTGTTTTGAGGAAAATATGAGAAAGGAGCATTATGTAGGTTTGCCACTTTGTAAAAATAATAAAGAAAAAAAATCTTAAAAAATACACCGCCAAGGGATTTTCACTCAGGCCTATCAATTTTTTTCTTAACCAGTTAAATAAACCAGGCTTTGATCATAATCTATAATCCAGATCTGAATGCAGATATTACTGTTTGATTAAAATTAGTTTTTGAAGGGAATCTCGTTAGCCTGGCTTGTGATAAATTAAACATTTATTAGTGGGTAAAAGAAAGAACAGTAGGGAGAAAGTTTCATGCAATAGAAAACAGGAAGGCGGAAGGTTCGATCCTGTAACTTGTTTGTTATCCCTCAATTGCTATTTGAGAGAGCAAGAGAATGATATTATGGCTGTACTTTCCTTAAGACAAGAGGCAGCATAAAATATTTAAAAAGTATTTTATATTTATTTTAATATCATTTCCTTTTACAATTTTTAAAAGCTCAAATGAGGCAATTAAATGCCAATGCCAGTTCCCTGAATAGTGCCATTGCTGAGACCTGGATTGAATCCAAACGAATTCTGTGAACTGTTGTCCCTATAGCTGAAATTTGCATATCAGAGAATTGTTTGATGTTGACAAGAAGACAGAGACCAGAATTCTTTTTATATACTAGTGAATACACAGCTTCAAGAATATGAATATAAAGTGTACTTCTTTGTTTTTAAAATTATCCCTGAAGATTTTAGCATGTACAGCTAGACAAACGTCCCTAAAAATAAAAACCCCTTACAAAATGTTTACCTATCTGGATATCCCATCCCTTCTTCTATCTTTAAAAGTATAATCTGCACTTCTGTATCCTGTTTTGTGTTTATTTGTGTTGGGATACTGCATGGAACACAATAACTGATCCCAATTGTGGTCGTAAATTGAGGACTACCTATATCAGTGATGGCGAACCTATGGCACAGGTGACACACAAAGGCATCTTGCTGGGCACACAAGCTGTCGGCCAACTTACCTCCAGCTGAGCATGCATATGTGATTGCGCATGCATGCGCAATTGCAGAGACGCAGCTGGTCTTTGGGCATCCGTTGTGCATGCACGCCATTGCAGCAGGAAATCCAGCTGGTCTTCGGAGCTCTCCTGCGCATGCACACACGATTGCTCATGGGTGCATGTGTGCCTGCGCGCAACTAGTGTGGATTGCATGTGTAAAAGCTGTATGCATGTGCAGATGGTGCGATTGAAGATGCAGCGCACATGGAGCCACATGCAAGTGCGGATTGCACACGCAAACCACATACTTTTTGGCACTCAGTAAGTAAAAGGTTCGCCACCACTGACCTATATTATCTATCCGAATCATTTTGGTGTTGCAAAATAGAAAAATGGGATAACTTGTCTGGGTAAGGATTTTCTTATTCAGTGCCCTTCTGTTTAGTTGAAAATAGACTTTTTAAATAGAATATGGTTTCCTCTCATAAGTGTGTGTGTGTGTGTGTGTGTGTGTGTGTGTGTAATCCAATAAATATTTTTTTAAAATGGTACCTTTGATTTAAGCTAAAATTTTTGGAAGAAGAAAGTAGCTTAATGGCACTTGACCATCTAGTACTGTAAACCATTCCTGCAAAAAGCAAGAATATCTCAGTGAGTACACTCCATCTGTCATGGGCTTTGAGACTCAAACTGGAAACCCAATAACACTGTGAGATATTTAAGGGGACTTCTCCAACCTGACACTTTGCAGATGTGTTGAGGCTTCCTATCTGGAGAATACCAGGTCACAGAATATTGATTTAGCAAGACAAAATTTAGATTCTGGCAATTTAGAGAAACCAATTTAAGTGAGAATATGATGAGAATTCTAAACAACTTAAAGAGGATAGTTACTTAAAAAAGGGGGAAATGTGGAATTTTTGATATAAATTAACTGGATTTTCTTGAATTGGAACTCAGCAACACATGTAGGGAAGACAAGGGGGTCAAAATGGGAGCAATATTGATGCATGAGCCCCTCCTTTTTTGGTGTTCTTTGTAACACTGCAGAAATGCAACCAAAAGGGTGAAACTGGCAATCGCAGCACTCCTGTCGTCATTCTGAACAAAACAGGAAGATCATTATATTAAGAGCAGACAAACAGGTTGGCAAATATTCCTTTTAGCACGTAAGTTAAGAACTAGCATTTAAGTAAACAGAAATGGTGTATTATCTACTGTACCCACAAATCTCTTTGAAAGAATGGCTATTTAAAATAAAACAAAACAAAATACAAAATACAAATGCTGGCCTAATAAAGACACAAAAATCAACATCAAACAATAATTAGAGATAGCTTCAGAACTCTTAGCAACAACTACACAAATAAACAATTCAAAGAGTTATTTTTATCTTCCTTAGGAAAATCATCACCATCTTAAGTCTTGCAATCTAGCTGCTTCAGGCAGTACAAAAAATATTATTTTAAAAAGAAGATCAGAGTGTGAATTTGGAGGGGTGTGGGGCTTGTATGAATTGTGATTTGAGGAGGATTGTGGAATTGTTTCCAGATGCAGAGGAGAACGTAAAGTTGAGGATATGTGAGTTTACAGGTAGTCTTCAGCTTACATCCACAATTGAGCCCAAAATTCATGTTGCTAAGTAAGACAGTTGTTAATTTTATCCCATTTTATGATCTTTCTTGCCATAATTGTTAAGTGAAACACTACAGTTGTTAAGTTAATGAATCTGGGTTCCCCGTTGACTTTGTTTGTCAGAACATCATAAAAGGTCATCCCATGACTCCAGGAACACTGCAGTGCCAAGCATCTAAATTTTGTTCACATGACCATGGGCATGCTGCAGTGGCCATAAATATAAAAAACATGTCACTTTGTTCAGTGCTGTTGTAATTTTGAATGGTGACTAAATAAACTGTTGTAAGTCAAGGACTACCTGTATAGGAATTGAAGGGAATGTAGTTGCCTTCTGTATTTATTTATTTGTTTGTTTGTTTGTTTGTTTATTTATTTAATTGAATTTTTATACCGCCCCCTCTCCCTAGGGACTCGGGGCGGTGTACAGCAATTAAAAAACCCACATAACAAAATCTAAAAACCAATTAAAAGAATTAGATAGTGCTAATTTAAAAATACAATTTAAATTAAAAGAATTAAGTTAAAAAATTTAAACCCCTAGTAGACAATATTAAGACAGGTACTCAGTGTTGGAACGGGAGTGTTAAAGAGAGATCAGGAATCAGAGCAGGCAGAGGAAGATATGGTGGGATATATGGTGCCACAATGAGTTACTTGAGATAAATTCCCACTTTCAATCTCTCTGTCTTCCTCCTATCTTGCCAAATTCTCAGAAGATCTAGTACTGTATTTTGAGCTATTGCGATGTTTGTCATAACTTGCAACCAAAAGGAAATATTTTTCTCTACATTGTCTTTAAGGAATTAAAACTAGATGCTGCTGCAATTTCTTCTTAGTGCATCAAAAATTGGTATAGCACCAGAAAGGTACAAAACAAATCATTCTAAACAAAACAGGAAGATCATTATATTAAGGGCAGACAAAACAACAGGTACAATTTACACCTGTCCAGGAACTCCCTTTACAAATTTCACATGCACTGGAAGTATCTCCAATGAAACGCTGAAACACCAAGCAGGCCAGCCTCGAGAAATTAGAAATTCTTCTCCAGGTGGTTCCAAACTTTAAGGCATGATATCCTTTAAGTGATGGCATCAGGTTTATGGCAATCACTTCAAAGTGAAGTGTGCCTTACTTTAGTTTGATGCCAAAGCTGCTTTCCAAATTGAATTGTTTAAATGGATTGTTTTATTTGTGTGGCAAGGTAACAGATTTTAATAAGCTTTTCTTTTCTTTTTCTTTTCTTTTTGTATACAATTATCTGGAAATGCTGCCAAAGAACAATATATATTAGAAGAGGAAGGGAAAGGAGCTGGTTTTAGTTTGACAGTGGAGCCACAATATAGCTATAGTAGCAGTACTTTTCAAACTGCTATTCAATTCTCACATCAGTACAGAATCGTTCAGATATGAAGATGGATTTACACAAAAAGTTAATTCAAATACATGCCTACTCTTTCTGGTTTCTCCAACAGCCTCAAACCTACTCAGGCTTTTCAAGGATTAAAGTTTACCTAGACTTCACTGTAAAAGAAGAAAAGAATTATTTTTTTTTATCCTATTATTGTGATGGGTGTGAGTAAGTTTACCCTGAAAGTGCTTTGCAAATATTCACAGTGGGCATTTGAGGTTCTCTAAAATAACCCATGGGATCAAATTAAAGGTACCCCTTAAGCACTCAAGACAGTTTTACCGGACTGTGCTGTGCCAATGCAATAGCTCTGGAAAAATATTTCTTCTTTGTATTGACACAGAAATAAACTAAGCTCTTAAGCCATGTTTCCTCACACTTGGCTGGAGTTTTTCCCCATCTGCATTCTGACTATTATCTTACTGAAGGTATTCCTCGACTTAGGACCACACTTGGGGACATAATTTCTGTTATTCTGTATGTCAAGCCCGATTTTATCACCTTTCTACCATGGTGGTTAAGCAAATCATTATAGTTGTTAAGTAAAATATGCAGCCATTAAACAAATTCAGTTTCCCCCACTAACTTTGCTTGTGAAAAAAACAGATGGAAGGTTGCAAATGGTGATCATATGACCCCAGGATACTGCAACAGTTTAAATATATGTCAGTTGCCACGCAGCCAAATTTTGATCATGAGACCAGGAGAAATGCTGCAATGGTCATATGTGCAAGGACCGGTCATAAGTCATTTTTTTTCACTGCCATTGTAAATTCAAATTGTTGCTGAACAAATGGTAGTACTTTGAGGAGTATCTTATACAACATCTCCACACACTCCAACCTCTTGCCATTCTATTTAGTGCAAATAATTGCATTAAACTGATCACATATATTAGTCTGAATCATTTCTGAATTCCATAATGAAATCAGAACTCTGTTGGGAAGAGTCAAATATGCGGACAGGAAACTTTCAAAATCTTCTCATACCAAGGATCCATATGGGATCCATCTTTTTAGGCCATTATGCTCTTATGAAGGAGACTGCCCTCATAAGTCCATATTTCATTCATATTTTATAATCAGAACATGAAAACCAGGGTACAACATTCAAAGCAGCCATATGCTTTGTTTTAATACTTCAAAGCAAAATGTTTCATTCATATAATGCATCTTGTAAAACATCTCTTTTGTACATATTTCATAGCCCTGTTCAATAGTATAATAATACCGATAGCATACATTCACAAGCATATTCTGTTTTGCTCATTAAAGTAAGATGCTTGGTATATGAGAGCTGTGAATATTTAAAAATCATTAGGAAGACAAACCTGAATAGCCTGATTTCTGCACTTTTTCCCCATTTCCTCTAATATAGACTGTTTCTTAATTTTGTTTGCTTAATGGAATTTTTCCCCAAATATTTTGTTTGCTTATTCTCCCTTAAGTAGCCAAGTGCAAAGTTTATTTTTTTATAAGCCATATAGTTATAAATTAGAAGATTTTCTTGTAAACTATAGTGCAGAGTAAATAAATCTATTTATGTTAATAGAATTAGTAAAATAGACGTATGCATTACATAATTAATATTATAATGTTTTAAAGCACTTTGTTCCTATGTCTATTTTTAAAGGACCTTTCTGATCTTAAGGAAGCATAACACTTTCCAGCTAATCATTAAAAAAAATCTGATCTTTTCCAGACTTCTATGAAAGCCTGAAAAAAAAGATGCCACTGGTTTAAGAAATCCACTCATTACAGTTCAGGCAAGTCTTAAAACAGTACCTTTTTTTTCAGGCCTGCCCAGCAGCCTAACAGAGATTGGACTCTTTAATGAATAGCCAAGAGGTGTGAGGCCTGTAGTCAGCAGGGCCTCCAACTGTTTTCAAAGAATGCACAGTGCTACTAGATAGCAACACTTCCATGATAAATATACACCAAAAGAATCTAATGAAAGTAGGAACAGAAGCCCATTAATACCTTGAGTTTAATTACTGCTTCTTGGGGTTAATTATTGATTCTCTCTATTCTCATAATAAGCAATGTACATTTAGAGGCATTATCATTTTTGTATTGTATTATATATCCTTTCTCCTCAAATTATGACCTAAAAAGTAGCTGGAAATGCATTTACTACTCTTCCCTCCCTCCCTCTCCTATATTTCTAACATATTCATAGTACAAAAACTAGGAAAATGTTACTATACCATGACACCTTATGCATATTTAAACATAGCCAGATAAGCTGTCATTAACTTCAAATGGTAATCTGAATTCACTACATAAAACATGATGTGTATGTTAAGAGGCAACTGAAAATACCATGGAACAGAATGAGGGGGGAAACGGAATCAAATCTGACCATGAACAAAACCTGGATTAAAACAGCAGGGGAAAAATTAATAGAGTACAGTAACATTAACTGGTAAATTTACTAACCATAGATTCAAACTGTGATTTACACAAGAACTGTCTTCCTTAAAGAACTACCTAAGAAGTAACTGTACTATTCCCATTCCCATTCTGATACTCTCAAAAAATTGGAATGGAAGCCTAATATCTTTACATATAATGGAATATTATGGAAAATTCCTATACCAAGTAAACCTGTAAATCTAGAAAACTATATAAAATTATTTTTATAATTTTTCAAAAGAGACTGCCAACCACATCACTGGAATTAAAAGAATATATATTAAAAACAAGGTAATTAAAAGCAAGGCAACTATTTAATATCCTGTCTGCCAAATAAAAAGGCCAAAATTAAAAACAAATAGACAGATTACATTAATATGCATTACACATTTAAAAGAGAAAAACACACAGTATAACTTAAGCAAATGCATTCAGTTTGGTTAATTTATCTATGTATCCTGTTATTAATTAGCTTAACTTAAAACTGTCATTTAGGCAAGAGTCATTATTCAAAATAAAAATAAATAAATAAATTGTATTCTCTTCCAAGGAACATACAAAATAAATTTCTATTTTGAAATAGAAACTGAAAATTGAAATTGAATTAGAAACATGAGACACTGTATTTAATTGTTACTAATGTAGTCTGAAGAACAATGCTACTGTGGTGGAAGAAAAATTAGGATGAAATGAAATAAATAAATTGTATAGCTATGAAATATATATTACATACACTTATTTTTTAAATATACAAATTGGAAAAACAAATATTTGACTTTTGGACTTAATTTTTTAAAAAACATACAAATTAGAATAAACAAAAATAGATATGATTAGAATATAATTTAAATAAGTTGTCCATCTATAGGTTCCCCAAATGTGTATTTCTAAATTTAGTATTTGGTTACTGACATATTTGATAATAGAATATGTTGTTTGTGTTACTATATGGGTAATTCTCAACTTACAACTGAATTACACTCATGTGTGAATGCTCCAACACTGGCAGTGGTAGAAATGGTATAGTTTCCTGCCTGAACAGGGGCTTGGACTAGACAACCTCCAAGGTGTCTTATAACTGTTGTTATTCTGTTATTTATAAGTCATGTGGGTCATGTCATTAAGCAAGTCATCACATGACCGGCCCGATTTTACAACATTTTTTCTGAGGTTGTCATTAAGGAAATGCCACAGTTGTAAATCCATTGTTCACATTGGATGTTCTTTGCCAGAAATCTGACAAAAATGTTGTAAGTTGTGGTCATTAGGATGCTGCAAATAGTCATAAATGTGGGTTTACATATTTTTCATATTTCACGTAATATTAAATATGAAAAAAATATGTTAAGGATTTTCATTTATAGCACAGGAGTGAAAATAGGCAAGAGTATTTTATATTGATTCTCTGGTATCAATTTCTTTAGGGATTCACAAAATTCTCATATTTCATAGTTCAGTATTTTTCTTCTTCAATGTAACTTCTCTAGAGATGTGAATCTTAGAGATGTGAATAAAATACAGAAAATGTGTGTGAGAACATACACGTATGTGCATATCTGTGTGTAGAAATATGTAACACTTATTTTGATTGTTGACTAATATACAATATTGAAAGATGACTACTTCCTTATTTTATATGTTATATATATGCATGTTTTGAAGGGAAACTTAGAACATTCTTTTTTAGGGCGGTTCTTTTCTAGCATTATGATTGGTTGAGGCCTGTGGGCCCAGAGTATAAATTACAGGGATTGCCTGTTGTTTGGTTAGTTCAGTTAAGTCAATAAATGCTGACATCTATGCTGGTCCAAGAAGCTTCTTGGGTGAGAAGCAAAACATCTTCAAAGAAAAAACAGAAAGTCTAGTTCAGGGGTGGGCAACTGTGACCCCTTTATGAGCTGTGGACTTCAAATCCCAGAACT
>JANHFJ010007672.1:20493-31956 GCA_032468195.1 Cerberus rynchops | reverse complement strand
TCAACACTGTCTGAGTCTGGACAAGTCCCTGCAGTTTTCTTGGCAAGGTTTTTCAGAAGTGGTGTGCCAGTGACTCTTTCCTAGGGATGAGAGAAAACGACTAGATTAAGATTACCTAACTGGCTTTGTGCCTAAGGGCAGGATTAGAATTCACCATCTCCTGGTTTCTGATGCCTTAACCACTACACTGGTTCTATTAAGCACCTGGAACAGTTTTGGTCACCACATTATAAAAAAAATGTTGAGACTTTGGAAAAAGTGCAAAGAAGAGCAACTAAGATGATGAAGGGCCCGGAGACAAAAACACATGAAGAACGGTTGCAGGATTTGGATTAAGCTAACCTAGAGAAAAGAAGGAATAGGGGAGACATGATAGCAGTATTCCAGTATTTGAGAGGCTGCCATAAAGAGGAGGGGGTCAACTTATTTTTCAAAGCACCAGAGGGCAGAACAGGAAACAATGGATAGAAAATAATCAAGGAGAGAAACAATCTAGAATTAAGGAGAAACTTCCTAATAGTGAGAGTAATTAACCGGTGGAACAGCCTGCCATCGGAAGTTGTGGGTGCTTTATCACTGGAGGTTTTTAAGAAGAGACTGGAAAGTCACTTGTCTGAAGTGATATAGGATCGCCTTCTTGAGCAGAGGGTTGGACTAATAAGACCTCAAAGGTCCCTTCCAGCTCTATTCTGATTGATAAAGTGTACTTAATGCTACATTAAGGCTCAAGGGCACATGAGTGTCCCTAGGCCACATTGATTAATGTCACCAACCCCCGTTGATGTGATTTATTTATTTATTTATTGCCGCCTATTCGCCCATGACGACTCAAGGCATCTTACAAATATAAAACCACATTAGAACAATAAAACTAATGGTAGAAACAAATAAATTAATATAATAAAATCACCCCCACCCACCACCCTGACAACAGCAGACCACACAAGCCGTTTAACGGGCTCCATCCCATTCTGGTTCCCCAGGCCCGCTGGCAGAACCAGATCTTCAACGTCTTCTGGAAGAATATTAGAGTAGGGGCCATTCTAATCTCTGGGGGAATGATGTTCCAGAGAGAGGGAGCCACCATGGGAAAGGCCTTTCTTCTGGGTCCCACGAGATGTATCTCCCTCGGGGATGGGACCCGCAACATTCCCTGCCTCCCTGTTCTGATGGGTCAAGGTGGATGTAACTGGCAACAGACGGTTCCTCAGATAACCTAGTCCCAATCCATGAAGGGCTTTAAAAGTGACAACCAGCACCTTGAATTGCACCCGGCTTACACTTTGTTCTCATAAAGTCTCATTAAAAACATCAGCAAAACTAATACCCACATCATTTACACGCATCTTGTGCAGGAGTGAAAAATACACATAACATTGTTTGGGAGGACAATAACCCTGGTGAACAAAATGATTATTCAAAGTGAGCAGGGCACATTATGTTGAATAGGGATTGGATTTTTTGCCCCACCTCCTACCCCCCAAGTTTTGCAAGTTTTTGATTGTTTATACAAATTTTGTTAATCCTCTAATATACTATAGCTTTTATGAGTTTCTGCTTCAAAACAGTGGCAATCAGTGCTACTAGATTTTGGTGAGGTAGAGATTCCGTGGGCTGCAAAGACAATTTCAGGGTACATTCAGCCCTCAATCTCTGAAATTTGCTCACCTTGTATTGAAGACATTGTCTCTACTGGAGTAGAAGCTAATTCAGTGTACATCGCAAATCCTTAGATGGATTTGCAGGATAGAGATAGAGAAATATACTCACCACTTTCCAACGGTCCTTTACCACATAGTTAGCCGGCAAAATGTCAACCTGTTCCCCTCCTCCGCTCATGTTTGGTTCGTCTTTGATAGCAGCTGCTAGGCACTGCATCTGCCAGCCAGAAAATAGTTTAGTAGCAGCTCCCAATTTAAATGAGCCATTTATCTAGAAAGAAGAGAAAATGCACACAAAAGGAGATGGGGAAACACAAAAGAGTTAATGCAGATTATAACGGGACAAATGAGTAGCAATCGTCAGTAGCATTAAAGAAGGTGGCAAACTCACCTCGGGATCCAAGCACAGTTTGCAATAAGCCTGGCTGGCTCAAGCAACTGCCCTCTTTAAAAATTCTTCGTCTTTCCTCATGCACAAAGGAGCAGAAGCAACCATGCTGTGAGACGCGGCACAAAATTAAAAACAGTGGACAAGGTGCTGGCTTTTACCATGCAGGATTTTCAGTGCTCAGGGACAGGAAAACTGAAAGCCAGCAACTCAGTACTTAGTGGTAACAAGAAGGCCAGCAACAATGCAAGAGCCATAACTATCTTAATAATATGTATGATATTGCAGAATAACCAGAGATTGTTACTTTAAACAACACTTAGCTCAAGACTTGCCAGATACCACACACAGCTGGATTCAAGAAGAGCCACAGAGTAAGTACTACAGATTGCCAAGATTAAAAAACATTATTTTCATGAGGCAACCATGACACATTAACAATGTGTTTTTGATAATTCAAATATATGAGGTTGTACTAATAAATAATATACTATAAACAGTAAGTAAAAAACAAGGTAACATGAAAAGTAATGCAATATAAAGATTAAAATACTTCAATGTGATATGCAAGAGAGGCTTTCCCAAATTTATCCAGCAACCTCTATAACTGAGTGGGAACATGAGCCTGGATTCCATCAAGTATCTTAATCATTATATTGCCTTACTATTCACACTACCTTGTTTTTTAATTATTGTTTATATTATATTATTTGTTAATGTAACTTCATATATCTGGATTATCAAAAACACATTGTCAATGAATAAAGAAGAAAATAGTCTTGCAATGTTCCATTTTCCACTCCCAAAACTCACACGTGTTAACAGCCAGTTCATCTAAAGAGCAATACGACTGCAGCGGATTAAACAGGTAATAAATGTAAAGAGCATTAGGACTGCAACATTTTCACTCCAAATCATTCCTTACAGCAAGGTGATATTGTACTACCTCATCTGTTTCTTCCTCTATTACATATGTAAATGCATTCAAGAATATTATAAAGTTTTGGTATTAAATAAATAAATGAAGTTAAATTGCATATGCAAAAGAAAAATGATAGTTACTCTCTTCTTATTGTTACAATTCTCATGTTAATCATAATGTATGGAAGTGTATCATAAAATGCTTTGTCAGCAATGGACAGCCAGAATATAACTGGATAAATGTGCAAGAATTGTTGGTTTCGAAATTTTAAAAAATGCTTTGTTTTTCAATTGGAAAACTAAATATCCTCTATCATATGTGCAGACTCTTTTAGTATGTGGAATTCCCCATTCTTTCAGTGGGGGAAGTTAATTCATCAAAAGTAATAGGTAAACTATCATTAGAATGACAGAAGTGCACACTTCTACTCCTGCTTCTTCTTAGGACTGAGATGATAATCCAGAAAGCAATAATCTACCAGTTCAATCAAATATGTTCATATTGTTTGGCATGGGTGGCTTAAAATTAACAGATTAATTTTTTTATTTTTTTAAAAAACAGGCCTATTACATTTTGAAAATAAATTAACTGAAGAAAGTTAAAACTCTTTACTGTAAACATACTTTCTGAATTGTTAAAGAAACTTATGAACAATTAAGAATGGTAATTATTTTCCATAAATACAGAGATGTAAGCCTATGCTACATTTAACTTTTTCTAATTGTGCAGTATCTTCTGCACAAGATTGGAAAAAGGAATGAAAAAGATGCTAGTTATTAATAATGGAGAAGGGAACAAGGTCTCCAACTGTTCATCTTAAACTCCCCAAAATTGCATACTAATTCATATAGCAACCATGTTGCTTTGTTTTAATTTGTTTTGTTGAGTTTTACATGTTTTTGTGGATCAATGAACTCCAAAATAGTTATTGTTAATGAGGCCCGAATTGTATTAAGTATGTTATCCTAGTTTGCTCATCAAACAAGTTATGATTGCCTAAAATACAGATTTCTGAAATCTCTAGATTACTGTATTATATTCCCACAGGACAGCCCTTAATGAACTTTTGCACATTTTAACTTGTGCAGAATTCTACAGGTAATAACTATCAGAATTTGAGAAATGGTGATTTGGGGACTAAAATTCTCCCACTCACAGTGAAAGCATATATTGAATTTTCCATCACCAATAAGCCAACAGACATCTTTTTTTCTGTAATAGGTTTCTTAGAAAAACATACAGTAGTAACAAGCAACTTACTGGGGTGCCTAAACCCCACTAAAGTCTATACTCCAAAAGACAGCAAAGCACCAACAAGCTATTTTGCAGCTGACAACTGGAAATGTGAAACTAAAAGGGAGGGGAGGACTGAATCATCCTTATAGAAAGCACTGCCATCAGGAATTTGGCAGGGTCTGATTTATAGAGCATTTTACTCCAGTATTGTTTTATTCTACAATAACTACCTACTCAATTATTCCAAATACTGGTTACTACTTTAAACTCTAATCAATGTGGTATAATTTTATTCTGCACATAATACAGTAATCACTCTATCAAGTATCTGAAGTGCAATTCTGTAAGATCACATTTACATATGGTAATGTGTAATGGTAGAGGCATTATGATCTTGTTTTTTCTAGTAGGAACATCAGTACTACCGAATCTTCTCCAAGCCCTTGTTCCAAGGCTAACCAAACTAAATTTTTTTTAAAAAGAACAAATTAAAAAGAGGTTAAAACGTTCTGATTGAATACCACCCAACTCCCAATGATGATGCCTTGATAGTTTCCCAATCAATTATTAACCAAGCTTGAATAGTTCAGCTTCTCAGCCCAAGTAAGGTCAGCCAAATGCTGCTCATGCGAAGCTTAAAAACAAAAAAAGACCCTTTGGAAATAGCCAATTTCTCTTCTTACTCCTTTTCTCCTTTTCTAATAGCACTATTCTCATATTTTTAATTCTGACTCCTTTTCTATAATATGGTTTTTACAATATTGTTGCAACATTTTTACTTTGTTATTGCTGAACTAAGTTGAATAGTTTGCTGTTTCTTGAAATGATTTTTGTAACTGTTTTGTTTTACTTGAAAAGCAGAATAAGACATATATTTATTCCCAACATAGAAGATACTTGTAAAGCCAAAGCAGTTGCATTCAATTCTGTTTCCCATTGACAAAAAGGGTTAGTAAACCAACACCAAGAAAATAACATTTTAAAGTTCTTTTTTAAATTCCCTTTACTGGCTCTGTTGCTTTATGCATTAAGTAAATGTTCACATATACAAAATCATTCATGAAACTAAGCTGCAACATGCACTGCACCTTATGGGATTCATAAGAAAAATTACACAATGGCCTGGTTAATATCTAAACAATAATGTGATTTGATCGTTTTGGGTTCAGCTTGATGTGTAAATTGATTCTTCATATTCTATATTCAAATTAGACCAGCATACCTTGTTCAACAAAATAGTTAAAAATCCTGACTTAGCATGCATTTATTAGGCCAAAGTGTTTACTAAACTCTCTCTCTCTCTCTCTCTTTCACACACACTCACACATAAACATATGCATCAGGTCTGGCTTTGGCCAACCAAATCTTAAAAGCAATTTGATATCAGCATCTTCAGGCTGTTCAAGAACTTAAGCATATTTAAAAAGATAAGTCATTGTACTCTTTTTGTCCATTGAACTAAAGCATGAAGCGGTGTGCTCTTTTTCTTAGCTCAGTAACACCCAGAAAGTTATCACATTATTTATCCCTTTAGCCTACAGGAATGTCAATTTAATCCTTAAGTCTAACACACCCTCTGAAATCTCCAGCAAAGTTTCCAGCCTTGCCAGCCTCCAACAATTCAGGACCAGGAATTCCAATACACTTGAATAGGGTAAAAATGCTGAATTGTTAGTGGACTGCTAATGCGTATATTAAGGGGCATATTTGCCTCTTTTTTAAATTTTCTGTATTTTTGGTGCATTCTTGTAGTCATCACAGCTAACCATATCAAAAATTGAATGTGGATACTTATATACCCAGCTCAGCATTTCAAGCAGCCCAGCAACCACCTGCCATTTCAAAAACTAAACTTGCAGATTAAAAAAGATTTCTTGCATTCAGGAAGAAAAGTAGGCAAACATTGAGAAGAGAATTTGGACAATGAGTCTTTTAAAACCTTTCTCTCTGACACACTAATCCTAGCTTTCCAAAACTTAAGATCTATAGATTTAATTCAAAAATACTTTCAGCGAATAGAGATAATAGAAGATAGACATTAGAAAACTGGTATTCATTAATTTTTAGGTAACCAGTCATGGATATAGGCTCTCTCATCTGCTAGCTAGAAAATGCAATCTCATTTGACATTTTCTTTTCTGTATTAGAACACAGTCTGGGAAATCTCAGTATAATTTGGGTTTTCTATTCTTATTGCAACTTCTTTTGTTGATTTGCTTGTCAATATTCATGGGATGGCAGAAGAATTTCTCTACCCTGCATCAGCTCATGTATTACAGAAAGACAAAACATTGAAGTATTAGAATTGTTTGCTTTTCTGGTGTCCTAGTGAGAAAGCTAACACCATTGTTGATTATCAATAGCAGCTGCTTCTTTTGGAACTAAATTGGAACACCATATACAATAGAAATAATTAGGTTAAAACAGGCAGTTGAATAGAACAGGCAGGGGGAAAAAGTTGAGATAAAAAAAAAAACTCTAGAGAGTATTATTTTCAGTACAGCAATCAGCTGATGCCCCCTACATGGAGGACAGCTAAACAAATGCAGGTTATAACCTTGTTTTATATAATTAGTAGCTCTCTGTCAAGTCACACTGTAATTCAAATTCAAGTGCTGCATAAATCGCTTAATTATAAACTCAGAACAATTAAGGCTAGAAAAATTGTTCCACACTGTATCTTTAGGATAAAAGCTTTAAATATGGAGTCTAGGGTGTTCAACACTAAAGACTCTGTCAGATGAAGTGTGCTGTAGCCAAAATATAGACAGTAACATCCAAAATCTCTTCAGAATGCTCTATGGCCTCCATTCATCAAACAAAAGCTACGGAAAACTCTCTCACCATCTTACTAAAGGTCCTGTGAAACACTTTAAAGTGCTTTGTGCTGGAGAACTGCAGTATCCCAGGTTATTTCAGGATACATCCTCACCTCAGGAAGCCTATGAATTAGAATAAGCAATATTTATTCAAGTTATTGGAAACCATGATTCTGCCACTATCACAGATTGTTTACCATACCTGTTATTTGACCATTTAAAAGGAGTATAATATTCATATAATTTTAAAAAAATTTGATTGGACCAAGTATTACTTCCTAAAGTATGTAATAATTAATACAAACCTTACACTGGATACCTATTTGTAGAGCAGAATGAAAATTCCCAGCATGTTGAATGGATTGTGATAAGATTAGTTCCCTCTCAAAATAAAGGGGACAAACAGTAGAAAGTTGCAAGATCTTTCCCAAAGAGATCCTCCCAAAATGCAAAACAATGCTTTCTCTACTTGCCCAGAATATAAAAGAAAAGGGTAGAGAGGGTTTAAAGAAAATTAAAATATTCTGAAAGCTTCTGAAGATGAGGATTAAAAAAAACAACCTAAACTACAGTTCCAGCAATCATCATGACTTTTCACTGACCACACACACATTGCAAGACAAATTTCACATTTATATGCTAGCCTTCTTTAGACATAGTAGCATATTTTTATTCAGCTTTTCCTTATATGGTAAACTGAATGGTTATGGGAACCTAGCTAGTCTTAAAGCCAAGTGAAGATTTGAAATCAAATATCCTCAGTCTAAATCCAAACTACCTCAGGAGTCAGCAATCTTTTCAGTATTAGGCACCATTATGCAAAAGCAGGGACACACACAAGTATGATTTTAAAGTGGGTCAAAATCTAATCTTTGCATCCACATATAGACACACCTTCTCCTCAAGAGATGCCATCTACAAATGCTGCAGGCTCTTTGGCTGTTGCCACTTTGCCAAATCTTATGTAAGCTACCATATTGTATCCGTTATCAACATGAAATTCATTGAGATTGCAATTTGGCATCAGCATAGCACAATTATGGTTGGAAAAAATGATAAAACAACACATTGATTTAAAGCCAGAAATATTTTTGTTGGATATACTACCAGAAAAATATAGAAAAGAGAATGTATATTTGATTTTACATGTACTAATTACTAACTGCAGAATTGTATTTGCACAATATTGGAAAAGCAAAGAAATTCCCACAGAAGAGAAAGTGATTAAAAAAATATTAGAATGTGCAGAGATGAATAGATTGACATTGGAAATTAAGGAAAAAGAACAAACTGATTATAATATGATATGGAATATATTTTATCAATGGTTAGATAACAAAAATAAGAATTAGAAGTATGAATTAAATGAAGATTAAGCTATTATAACTATTATTGTAAGTTTTATGGAATGAACACTAACCTGAAGAATATAACAATACAAATTATATTTACTAAACAAATTGTTTATACTCAGATGACACACTGTTTAATGGAAGATAAAATTTTGATAGGTGAAAAAAAGACATAGCACAATTATATTTTCTGTGCCTACTATATTACAGTACGGTTTTCTGACTTACACATTATTTCAAAGATCACAAGAACAAATGTAACCAGCATTTAAAAAAAGCCTAAAGCTGACAACAAAATGTTTAAGACTAATAACATATTTCAAATCTTAACATTAAGTCATAGAAATAGAAGAGAGCATCAAGTAAAGATTTCTATCTTGTTCTTGAAATATTTATTTTGCAAGTAAAAATATTGAAAAATATTTGAAAAATAAATATTTCTCAAAATTCCAATGAAATAAGATTCTGATCAAATAACAAAATTCTGATCAAATAACAGTTATCATTCCTACCTCTGCTGTTTGGCCTCCTGTCCTCTGGGATGTCTGCTTCTCATTGAACTCAGGAAAAGTTTTCCCCTTAGAAATTTCTTACATCACAGGACTCTAGCTCTGGAAAAATGCAAAATTCTTAAATCAAGAAAACAGCTTTAACCTGTATAAACTTGAAATATTACATTCCATCAATAGTTCAAATAGTACCATCATCATTAGCTCTGATATGTCACATTACATATTGAACTACATCTGTTTTTACATACATAAAAAGTATTGAAGATACAATATCTCCAATATTAAGAAACACTGTTTCTCGCTGCTTTCCTAATATCAACATTTTACTTTGGGGTGTAATGAATTCCCCATTAAACCACTAAAATATTAACTAGAGATTATTATTAAGACATACGTTTTATTTATTTAGTGAATTTATATCCCACTGCAACATAGGAGTGTCTTGGCAGCTGCTTTGATATACCCAAAGCAAAGAAGAACTGAGAAACAATCTAGATTTATAGAGGAAAAAAATTGATTCAGAGTATTCAGGGCATTCACATAGCACCTGTCAACAACTCCTAAAGAATTGCATTTCATTCCAGAAATCACAAGGGTGCTGCAACACAGAACAAGATCTATTCAGTTTTAAGGAGGTGCTACCTAATTGCAACATGTATACCCTCACTCACCTGAAATCAGTTTTCCCTCCTTCAGTTCTGCCTACTTGCATATTATTACAAAGAAAGAGTATAGAATGCTTGCATCTCCTTTTGCCACAGCATTTATAGATGCTCCCAAGCAAGATTTCATTTGGCAAATGCTGACTCATACATAGGATTTTATGAGATCCTAATGAAACATCTATGAATAATTCTCCCAAAACCCTTCTGAAACATTTTGGATGAAATATTTTATTTTAGAATGAGAAATTAAATATTTAAGACAAGATAAATTCCAAATTCATGGAGAAGGCAATGATACTAGGAAAGGTTAGTGGACAAAGAAGGGGCAAGCAAAGAACACACTGGCTTGGTAACATCAAATCTAATACAAAGTTGAACATTCAACAATTGAAAGAAGTTGTGCTTGACAGAGTAGCATGGAGGGCATTGCCTATGAAGTCACCAAGAGTCCAACAAAAAAAAATCCATATAGACATCAATGATCGGCCCAAATCAGTAGAATCTATTGATTCTGAATTTAGGGAAACAGATTTGATTAGGTCCCAGTGAACTTCATCTTACTGGATGGAATTACAAGAATGAGTATGACAAGCACATCTTTGTTGACTTGCTTGCCTGTGAAACAATATAGATCTGGCAATGGGAAGGGACCAATGAATTGCTAAAAGGAGAAAAGACAATTCCGGTCTGAGAAAGGATACATTAACATGAGAAAGAAACCCAAAATAACTCCCATCTTAATTTTCTTTAGTATAAGGTGGGGCAGACAGACACATTTTATTTTATTTCTTTTCTTTTTATTTTATTTTTTATTACTTTTATTTTATTTCCATCTCTTTGAGGTAGGCCAAGGCCAAAAAAGAGAAGCAGCATGAATTCCAAAAATACTCTTTATTGCTGTAGAGTAAAGTAACAGAATTTTGAAATTCATGACTAAGATTTTCCATCTTTTAGCTGCTACAAGTAACTACTCTGACATTTCTGGAAGTACTATTGAAAAGGGGATGCTTGCCTTCCTAATGCATCCCACATACATTTGCTATGAGCTTCATATAAAGAAAGAAATATAACATATTCCCTCAAACACTTAATTGCAGCTTTAAGAGAAATAGGCTGTGAAGCTGGCATTTCTGATAAACAATGTAAACTTACCATTTCCACCATATTTCCAAAACCTGCTAATCAATTTTTGCTTTGTTTTATAAAAATAATTTGTCTGCTTGACCAAAGGTCATAAAATACAATTTTCCTGGGTAGACATGGATAAATAATTCATTGAGGGCTATTAAGAGTAGGATCAGAATATCATTAAGAACTGGTAATCCAAGAAATGAAAAATATTAGTGGAAAGCACCATTTTGTCTAATAACTAACCTGCTAATTTTAAGTGAAATTAAACATCACTTTTCAATCAAATCTATCACTGAAACAATCAGTGTGAGAAAATCAGAATGAAATTCTGTAAACTATGAGATCCTGCCCTGATGTTAATAAATGTAACCTCAATAAGATTAACAATCTACTCCTATTCATGTATATTACTCTTTGAATTCAGTAAAAATTACCTATGCTCAAGCAAGATAGGATATCAAGTTGTAGAAAGTCACCAAGAAAAGAATCAGTACAAGAATACGTCTAGAACATGCTGAAATATTCTTGAACCAGATTCAAGTCTGGAAAAAGTGGAACTATCATAAGGAAACAGTTCATAGTTCTAGATCATTTTCAAAGTGTGCGCTGGCTTATAGTATGCCACTTCAAAATGCTTCTACAGAAAGAAAGACAAAATGTATTACAAATGAATAAAATATTGCAGAACCATTTCAGCTGCAATCGCTTAAATACTGTTGTGACGTGGGAAAGGAAGGTACTCTACCTCAAATACCATTAATTAAAGGATCAAAGAGG
>JANHFJ010007670.1:149718-161943 GCA_032468195.1 Cerberus rynchops | reverse complement strand
TGTGTCAATAGCCCACTTAGAACTCCCCTTACTGATACAAATGCTGATGTGTCAAATACTTATTTTCCCCACTGTATCTAGTTCAACAAAAGACGACTGAAGGCCAGTAAGGCTTTTATTTACAGTAACACAAAGTTGAAGTATTGCACTATATTTATATCATGTACCATTTTACATATTGTGTAATAATAGTGACTGTCAGCAGAGGGAGTGCATTGTTTATAAAAATTATGCTTACTAAAGGTCTGAGGGGGATGGGAGAAAAACCTAGATTAAAAAAGAATGTACCGTATTTTGCTTTTGCTTTGGCAATTATTAGACTGCACTAAAATTCACAGAGCCTGGTAATGTGCACTTTGAAAACACATTTTTAAATCATGTAAGCATGCATTAATACAGTGATAATTAATCTGATAACGTTCATTCAATCATGTTTCTTAATGACATAATCCAGTTTTATAGATTATATAAGTAGTATTTTTGGAATTACACTTCTATTTTGGCATCAGTCTATTATTTACTTCAAATATCATTAATACTGCAATAAATTATGATGCAAACCAACCTTCCCAAGGTGATACTCTCCAACATACTATTGGCTAGTTCATTTTGAAGTTGAACATCATTTCTAGATATGACCTTCCAATATGAATGCTAGCTGTTACAAAGCAGGTGGAAGTAGATGGAGAAGGTGAGTTGCATAACAAGCAGAACAAGAGGTACAAACCCTCTATATTCTTTGCATAATAGAAGATATGAATTATTTGGGTCAGAAGTCCCCAACCTGCAATGCTTATGAATGGAGTACTTGTTCAATACCTTGGTGGAACACCATTTTGTGAAAATAAATGTAAATTAATTTAAAACCTTTCAATAATGCTACTGTGGCATTTAGTGAGTTTTTGAAATAAAAGCAGAGGAATAAAAACTTTCCATTAATAGTTCCAAAACTACTCAGAAACCACCATCCCTACTGTCCCTATATTTTGCTAGCAATGTAACACCTTCAGAGGACACTTTCAAAGAAGGACTGAAAGAGCTAAACTGTTTTTACTGAAAATCTCCCAGATTAGAATGGAAAATACATCCTATTATACTCTGCTCTCCACTTACTAGCAATTGTAGATAGGCAATCCAACTCTGAAAATGTATTCGAAAGACAATCTGATGGGCTTTCTATCTAGCTTTAAACTGCATGTTGATGAGGGTTGGGGAGTTGTTTAATTATCTATGCATTGGAATTGTGCTGTACCACAATAACTATAATTTTCTATCATTCGTTTTGTGTAAGTTTCAAAAGAAATATCAAATTGAAGACTCTGTTTTCAATGGAAAAATAGAAGATATGCTGCTTTCAACAAACTGAATCCTTCATTAAATTAAATTAAGATATCAGGCATATTCTAAGTTTACATATTGTTGAGAGAAGTGAAATAAGACACTGTGTGCCAACAAAATGCATTTGTAGATGTGTGAGCAGTTGATATACACACTTAAAGATTTTGTTTTTGTTTCTGCATCCATGCAGCAAGCCAGCAGCTTAGGGAATTTTGTTTTGCTTTTCTTTTTAGAAAATATGCAAGTTTCTCTTTCATTGCCTTTAAAAACCTAAAAGTTCAAGACTAAATTTGGTCATGTAGCACTTCAAGATTCCCTGGAATGTCCTCAAGTTTCAAACTCCTCTGATAGATATCAGCTCCACCTCCTGCCTTGTATGATTGGCTTTCCTCTGCTTGGCTGAACTATGGTCACTTGTCATTGGCCAGTTTCTCTGCATCTGCATAATCATTATAATCCAAGCTGTAAAGGAGGTTTGGTTTCTTACATCTAACATTTCAACACCTCTACAATACCAGAAAAAAGAACCTGGTTTTGCAGAAATCCCAACTGTGTTTTTTTAAAGCTTGCTTTTTAATATATACACAAATACATATAGATACACATATACAAAGTGTACTCTTGCAACCTGCCAAGATGTCTAGAGTAGCAAAATACCGAAGGCAAGTCAGTGAAGATCCAGATATTGACAATTTATTATCCACTTTGTCTCCAGAAGAGATGGAGGAGCTAGAAAAAGAACTGGATGCATCTGATACAGATGGAAGCAATCCGGCAGACCTCGAGCAGAGAGATAAAACTGACAAGAAATTGAGTGGCAAGTGTAATCGAGAGGAAAAACTCAGCTACCGTGACAAGGAGACCAAGAAATTTATTCCAAAGGAACAATCAATGGATGTAAGTTGCTTTTTGGAAAAGGTACATTAGTATAAGGGGAGGTGGGGTAATGCTAGCTGTAAACTATGGCTAGAATTATACAGTTTGCTAAGTTAAAATCACATTTTAGGGGTTTTTTTTGCAATGTATAAACCTAGTCAGAAAGTTAAAAGGAAAAGATTGCTTTTCCATAATAAGATGTAATCCACATCCTGTTTTTCATAAACTTGTTCAGTGTTAATCAAGTTTATTAAGCTGAATTAAGCTATATATTTATTGCTTTTTATTGTCACAAATATTTTCCTAATATTTTTGCTGAATAAAACAATGAATGGGTTTACACTTCTTACTAAATCATGTTTGTTTCATCATATTTATTGAGTCAATCACAAGGCTTAAGTTCATTTACTTTGTAAAGTCAAAATGATACAACATTGTTAACATGAGTAAATGCTGTCACAGAGCAGGTTTTTTAGTTTCTTGAACTTGGAGATAATTGTATCATGTAGGGAGGTGAGAGTTGTTCCCTAGTAGGTTGGGTTGAAGCCCCAAAACTGTTTCTGGTTCTACTTTTACAATATTGAGAGTCCAGGCTTAAGGTTTCTGTGGCTGTGCCGATAATATCTGAGAGCTTGGTTACTGCAAGAGATAAGATGGAGAAGATCTCCGCACATTTGCTGGATTTGTGAAAGTCATAATTTACTTTAATGATAAATTGTTGAACCAGCTTGAGTAGTCTTGTGCCACAATGGTAAGCCTTAAAGTATGATTTGAAAACCACAAAACTAGGTTCATAAGTCACTTTAGTTCAGAATGAAACAAATCACAGTATGGATTGGTGGCATGAGTTAACCCAATGATTAGGATTTGTAAAGACATGGTTTACAGTTTAGCATGTTGGCATGCTAAATGTCCAAATGTCTATTCTGACATTTAATAAATTATTATTAAACAAATCCAACCACTATTTTACACTCTTTGCCTTTTACAGCAGCTAACACCAAAACACTATAAGGGATATGTTTACATAGTATGCAAAGCCCAAATGTGTTTTCATTGTTTGAGGTTTAGCATTTCACATGAATCCCATTGTTTAAAAAAACCATGCTGATTATACAGTGATTATACCATTTCTAATACTTTTGAAGTCTAGGAAAAAAGTGAGATAAGTACCCATGTGATTCTACAATATGTTAATTTATTATAGAATTATGGTTTACTAAATAACCTGCATTTGCAGACCACCTGAAAATAAGCTGTTACATGGTCTGGGTTCATACCAATAGACAAATGTATTTTGGAGTAGTGTTTTGTTCAAGTCCAGCCTATATGTCATGCCACCTGACAAGGAATGATGGGAGGTAAGCTCTATGCTATGTTTATAAATGTGCCAAATCATATTTTGTTTATCTATGATAACTACATAAATCATAATTGACTAAATTCTTTCAACCATACAGTAACTTATTAACCATACATTTTTGACTTAGCTTTTTACATGACCCCAGGCTTTATGTTATGTTCCTTGAGAGATGAGGCTAGACCAGTGGACTTCGTCTTGCCAGCAGCAAACACACTTGCTTGCCTAGAAATGTAGATGGGGAGGAGCTGAATCTATCCAATACTAAAGAGATCTCTTGAGTGGGGGGAGAACCTTAACTTGCAACAAGCAAGGCTGGATCCGTCCATGAGCATAATGAAGCAGATAATTCACATGTTGGATTGGGAAGAAGCCCAAATGGAATAAGCTAAAAAAACAAAAACAAAAGCTTTTTTTTTTGCTTGAGGCACAAAATACTGGTAGTCTTTGATTTACAATGGTGACCGTTCAAAGTTACAGTGGCATTGAAAAAAATACTTATGATCATTTTTCACACTTATGACCATTGCAGCATCCCAATGGTCATGTGATTTACATTCGGATGCTTGGCAACTGGTTCATATTTATGATGGTTACAATATCCCCAAGGGCCATGCGATTATTTTTTGTGATCTTCTGACAAGCAAGGTCAATGGGGAAGCCAGATTCACTTAACAACCATGTTTCTAATTTAACAACTACAGTGACAAATGTGGCAAGAAAAGTTGTAAAATGGAGTAAAACTCAGTTAACAAATTTCTCACATAGCATAATAAATTTCAACATAAATTTATTTATTTATTTATTTATTTATTTATTTATTTATTTATTTATTTATTTTATTAAATTTGTATACCGCCCCCTCTCCCTTAGGACTCAGGGCGGTGAATCGCCGATAAAAAATACAAGATACAATTAAAAATCAATTAAAATAATTAAATAAAGGCTAATTGTTTAAAACAGCATTTTAAATTCAGTTTAAGAATTAATTAAAACAAACCCACCATTTAAAATACAGATTAAATATAAAATTCTGGGCTCAATTGTGATCGTAAATTGTCAATATATGTATATTCTGAGCTACAAACTAGCCAACTATGTGTTAATCTAATATAGTTTGAATTCATCCCACATGTTAATGATTTGATGAAAACTTAGAAAACTGGGATAATTTCACAGCCATGGTTTGGTTAAAGTGGTTCTCAACCTTCCTAATGCCACGGCCCTTTAATACAGTTCCTCATGTTGTGGTGACCCCCAACCATAAAATTAGTTCCTAAGACCATCGAAAATATGTGTTTTCCGATAATCTTAGGAGACCCCTGTGAAAGGATCATTCGCCCCCCAAAGGGGTCACGACCCACAGGTTGAGAACCACTGGGTTAAACCATTAGTTACTGCATTGGTTGAATATAATGTTTTTATATATTCTTTCTTCTTTATGATACCTATCAAACTGACCACAATCTTAACAAGTTAGCTCCGACATGAGGGGGCTCATCTTTTAATTTCAAGGAATGGCCAGCAAGCTGCTGCCACCATACTAACGGATATTGCCTAGCCTGTGGCAGCTGAAATGACTGGTTTTGATCACTCTCCAAATTTGTACATTTAATCCCTGAAAATATTATTGCAGCTCATATATATTTAGGCTGTCTTTGCATTACACGTTGAACCACAAATCAGACACATTTTAAATATTGTACAATCTCCTCTGGTGTGGCTACTACTGTGTGAAATCACGTTAGCTGAATAAATCATGGTTGTGTTAACCAAGGGGAATGTGTAATAAGAACACAACAATAGATGCATACACCAAATGATGAAAAAGAAGTGGGCTGTATATTTTGTCTCAGATGTAGATGTCCAAGACTTGCGAAGTTCTGCCAGCTTCTCTTGCAAGTGGGTGAGTGGATGCAGCTGTCACCAAGTAAAATTTGGCAGAGGGATAGGAAGAATAACTTCTCTGTAGATGGTTTGGGTTATTTCCCCCTTAAGTGTGATACAAGGAACAAATTTTGGTTGACTTCTTCCAGCATTTATAAGAAATACATTGTGCAAAAATGTTTTCCTTTATTTCTCTAAAATCTGCTAATATGTTAATGTCTTTTGGAAAGCTTATCTCCTTACAGCTCTATTTTACTTTGACTTATTGCCATGTTTGGATAATATGCTAAGTTACCATACTTGGTGAAAGGGATCGTGCCTTCTTCCAGTTTCGCTACATATCTTTCTACTCTCACAGCTTTTTAACCAAAGACAGAGGTTTACTAACAATTTGGTATATTGCGCAAATTTAAAATAACAACTTTAGTTAGCAGGAACTGGGAAGATAATTTCAAATTCAGTTCTTGCTAACAACCTGTCCCAACTCAAGTGTTTATATGATTGGGGGGGGGGGGGGGGCTTGAAAAAATATGCATGCCAGTTTATTTCGTTTTGCTGGCTGATTGAAAAGATGGCTAGGACAATAATAACAGAATTATGGTATTTCAGTAGAATGATCTTTCTTGAAGATCATTTTTTTCTGTCTCATTCTAGAGATCAGCAGGAAGCGTCTTGAACCTGAAGTTGGTGAAACAGCAGGAAGCAAAGTAGACCATACACTTGTCCTTCAGAACTTGTAATTCGCTAAGATGAACTGAAGCTATGTATGTTATGTGTTTGTATATCATGTATTATAGCTAGCAAGTGGTTTGATTTTCTCATTTCAAGAAGCAGAGGTAATAACATGTTCCTTAAGCTTTTAGTACCCAGGGGTTAATGAATTGTCTTTGCTTTGGTAAGTCACAAGCTCTTTGATTCTTGCCTAGGAAAGGCCTCTAGAAAACTTTAGATTTGCACAGATTTATGGCATGTTTCTCTTTATTTCAATCTTATCTAGCCTGGTGACTGGGCATTAAGGATTTGGTGCCCCCAATACATCTAGGGGGCACCAACTTGGAATAGACTGCTTTATTTGTTGGTAAACAGTTATTCTCTGTGTAGATTAAAGGCACGGGAGTAAATCTTGCAAATTAGGAATCCAAAGCTCTGTATGGGTTTATTAATGGAGTTCATAACTGCACAGTCTAAACATTGCTACAATAAGAAATAAGTAATTTTAGAAAACATAAATAAAATATGCAATGTTTTCCTCATAGATAATTTGAATGCTATGGAGGATTTACATTTCTCTCACAACATAAAACCTTTTCTCTGGAGCCAGACTTTTTAAATACTGTGCAAGTAGACAAGTAGTAGTCTAATCTTAATTTAGATATTGTAGCCAAGAATTAGCTTCCACTTAACAGCTGAAGCACTGTAGAACCCTTTGACAAATTGAGAAAATGAACATCTCTGAACATCTTTCGATTAACAAATCCAAATAAATTACCTTGTGTCACGTATTTTGTTTTTGACATTATACAATGGGTGTAACAAAATATATACAGTAGCTTTCTCAAAATATATAGCTTTATCTCAAGCTAAGATAAAGACAGATCTCTGTTATTAACATTTACACATGTTCAAACTCTGTTCAGTGTCAGGCCTCTTTGAGTGAGGATTGCTAGTATTTTACTCCCTCTGAAGTTCTGTTCTGTAATGCTGAACTGTGGGAAACAAAGCTAGTTGGCCAGTGGTCAAACTCTCTAGTGTAGTAAATCTGGTCTTTTAGATCATCTTACAGTAAAAGGATATTGCTGAGCTGACTCTCTTTCTGTCTCTAGAGAGAAAGAGAAAAAATATCCTGTTCATTCCTTTTCTCTTCCTCAGGCTTGTTAGTAGCAGATGGATTAACACATCTGAAAGCAGCAGTAGGAAGGCTACAAGGGCCAAGTTTGTTATGACACCACATAGCTCTTCACCATATGGGGAGAACAAATCACTTGATCCCAGGGGTTCTCTACATTCTTCCACGAGGAAAGACTGATGCCTTTTCATTCTCATGTTTCATTATGTCGTTCCAGAATGTACAATGCAATTGAAACTGTTAAGGGAATTGACATTCTATATAAATAACTTTATTTATTTGTCACTTCGTCTTCAGGTATTCAACAGAGCATACACTGTACTCTGCCCTCATATTTTTTTTCCTTTGACAGTATGACAACCACCCTGTAAAATAGGTTGGGCTGAGAAAAAGGTGACTGGCCCCCCAAACCACCCACACCGAGCTTCTGTGCTAAGTGTGGACTAGAATATAAATCTTTCCAGTGCCAATTCAACCCTTAACTTCTATAGCATCCCTGGTTCCCATTTTTATAATAATTTTCTCAAGGCTGAGCACGCTCCTATAAGATGCTACCAGTTTGCTTACATACTGTAAGCCCATTCAACCATCTGATATTTGTGCAGATATTGTGCTTAAATTTAGCCTTTTACTGCTACAGTTACAAGACTTCATGCAAATAGAGAATTTCTAAGATGCAATTGTCTTGGTGGAGGCCAACAGTGGTGCCCATATCATCCTGATCACTTTAATATTTCATACAACTTTGTCAATTTGTGCTTCATTTCAAACAAGAAGTTAGTAAGCTTGGTGAAGAAAAGGCTGGTCTTCTGAAGGTGCTCTAAAATCAGTCCTGGGTGGTATGAACCTGATCAAGATTGAAATTTTAATGACATTATTTTTGGATTCTCCCCAGTTATGTGATGTTGCTTAAGCAAATATACACGAGTTATAAAGAGACAGAAATAACCTCTGTTACAGCTTTATTAGCACTTGATTATTTGAGCTTCTATCGTGGTCATCTAGAGTCTTGACCGTATCTAGTTATTTTAATACCTCGAGGAATGCAGTCTTGTGAGTTGATTCAATGCTATGTGGATTATTACCTTCTGTAGGTAATTAATGTATAAAAATGGTACTATAAATATGTAAGATAAATATTGATACTGTGCAAAGTTATGTCTTAATAATATAACAGGCAAAGCAGAAGTTTAAGATGAGATTCAATATGCATGTAGCTGTCTTCTAACTCTAAACTGTTGCACAGCCACTTGTGCATGTTAATTTCTCTTTATGCCATATAATTTGATTCCTCCACTAACAGTCAACACTGTGTCTGTCCTACAAAACCTAGGCTTTAAAAGTGGGATTAGATAAATTATAAGAGGCATAGTAGATCTATCATAATAGTCATAACAGTTCTAAATGTCATTGCCAGGTTTAGAGACATTATATCTCTGAGTAGCAGTTGCTGGAAATAAAGAATTAAGTGTCTGACTATTAAGCCTCTACAACACAACCAACACAAGCTATGAAAAAGTTAACAGTACCACACATCAAAAACATATCAGAAAATAACTAACAGACTACTACACACAGCACATATAATCCAACTAAATGTCTAAATTAAACCAAAGAGCCAGTTCAGGTAGTCCTTGTCTGACAACAGTTCATTTAGTGACCATTCATAGTTACAATGGCATTGAAAAAAGTGACTTTTTTCATACTTACGACCTTTGCAGCATCCCATGATCGTGTGATCAAAATTCAGATGCTTGGTTCATATTAATGACCATTGCTGTGTCCCAAGGTCATGTGATCACCTTTTGTGACCTTCTGACAAGCAAAGTGAGTAGGGAAACCAGATTCACTTAACCATCGGATTATTAACATACCAACTGCAGTGATTCACTTAACAACTGTGGCAAGAAAAGTCATAAAATGGAGCAAAATTCACTGAACAAATGTCTCACTTAACAACAGAAATTTTGGGGTCAATTGTGGTTGTAAGTTGAGGGCTGCCTGTAGTAAAGGTTGTAATGAGTTGAAAGGCAACATATAGACCATAATGAGCTGAAAAGGAGGGTGAATCCTTGGATCTCTTGGCCAAGATAACACTTACCAAGCAATACACCGACTTGCTCTCTAATATGTTTCAACACATTTTGATTTAATACTGACAGTTTTTTCAGTATAAGCAACTCTCGGTAGCTGTAAAAGTAGAAGATAAAGCAGATTCTATAGATGGCACTAGACAAACATTTTTCCTCCCTTATTTCAAGTAATATCTGTTGGATTTATGGCTATCTTAATTTGTCTAAGCTTAAAATTTTAGTTTTAAGTTTTAGTTTCTAGTGGTTCAAACCATAAAACCTCTGGAGAATATATGGTCATGAATCTGATAAACTTTATACTATTCAGAGACAAAGAAGTAGCTCTATCCTGAATTTCAAATCTACGTTATATTTTGAGGTATTCTAACTAGATAACATCTCACCTTTTTCTCTGAATGTTAAGATAACCAAAGGTGACCAGTAAGCTGTTTATAAACAACCCAAAATAGATACGAGTGTCCTTATGACACTTTCACACTCAAGGAGCCAAAAAAGTCAGCCCAGAAGGCATTAGTTAACCTTTATTTTTTGTTCCTACCAAAAGTCAAAGCCCTCAAGCCCTTCGTAACCAAAAGGTCAAAACCCTCTCCCCCAGTTTCAGAAGGTGTTAGTTAACCTTTATTTTTTGTTCCTTCCAAAAGGTCAAAACCTTCAAACCCCTCCTAACCAAAAGGTCAAAACCCTTTCCCTAGTTTCAGGTGAGCATTATTCTATAATTGTGGGAAATTGCCAGTCTATAAAAAAGCTAAAACTGCAAATAAACCTCATACCAAACTATACATTTCTGTCATTTGCATATAATAAAACCCCAGGGGCTATTTCTTGGAGAAGAGGTGGACATCTGTGGCAACCAAAAGATCAAAAGTTTCATACTTTCCCATCCAACTGCTTTTCCCTTTCCCCGCGCCCTAGATTCCAAACACATATAGTCATACTCAGTTGATCCTCAGCATGACTTAGTTACTAAAGCCTTAATCTATCATGTAAATGAAGAACATGGTTTGTATGCACAACATGGTCATCCATACTTAATTGAACCATGGTTTACTATTAATGCAATTATCTGGGTTTGCACAAATATACTGAACACAAATTAGCCAACCACATTTGAGTCTAGTGCATTGGTTGATAATGTCAGCAATAGAGCCATTTCACTGTACTTCTAAAAATGCATGTGTGTGCTGCAATTTAGGCAGTGGAATGAAATGCTGCATTCTTATTCTGGCCTGTATTTGAATTCCTATTTGTTGATATGTCAGCCAGAACACCATATGGCCAAAGAGAAGGCAGAATATGAACTGCATATAGGGAGACAAATACTGTTTCTCTCTTGCTTTTTTAAAAAACTCTTTCCCAGGTGCGCTCTCATAAGTATTTCTAACAATGCTGTCCAAATTTGTCTGTGGTAATACTATGCTTTGGAATAGTCAGTAGTACAGTGAGATATGGACATCACATTCTGTCTTCCATGTGATTATTTAATGGACTAGCTTAAAATAATGTTTGGGAAAAGAAAGACCAAGACTTGTACAAAGTAAAAATGTATTGTATGGCTATTCTTTATCATCCAGCTTCTCAAGCATGTGGTAAATCCACTCATCGTTTTTAAGGAACATGTCCTCATGGTGGCAACTCTGTCTTATCCCCAGTCTGCTGTGGATACAACCTAGAATTTTTTAGTTCCAGTATGAAAATAGTATTCTTCAGATACAAAACTTGTCATAGGGCTAAGGATTCCTTGGTCTCAGGATTTATATAATCAAGGGCAGGGATCTATCCACCTAAAGTCTACTGGGATCATGGCCTCTCCTTCTCCAGGTTGCTGGCCACTGTGACTTTATTTGCCTTTGTTTGTCTTTATTTTTTCTGATAGGGCTTGAGAGCAAAGTCAATTTTATATTAGCTGTGTTGCTTTATATGCATTTTCTCTTGAATGACTACAGTTCCACAGAGCTTCTGGGCAGGAAGTGTTTTCACTGGTGGGAACTCGGACTTCACGCTGTTCTTCAGAGTTCCTTTTTCACTTGACATAACATGGTTCTCTAGGATAACTGCTGGGGTGTGAGGATAATTGAAGGTCAGCTTCACATTGCTTTTGAAGGGTTGAAGGCTGGAAACAGCAACAACATGGAAGTGCCTTTAAATTGCATGGCTCTTGGATTTAAGTCTCTGTGACAAAGGCAAACCATATCATTATTTCAGAAGTGCACATATGTAGATTTATGGGGAAAAACCATCTAAATTGGCTCTAAAGAGTTCGGACAAATCAATTCCCCACAGTACTGCAGTTAAGGACTCAGAACTGAAATCCAGGGTCCTTTAACTTGGGGGTAGGGGGCTGGGAGATACAACAATGCAGTCCAGGAATAGCAAGTAATAGATATTGTGCCAGATGCCAGATCCACTCTCATAACTGCAGGCTACAGTTCAGAAGAGTTGATATTGCTCACTGCTGCTTGATAGCAGGAAATTGAGGGAGTAGTCCTCTCTTTAAAAATACTTGATTAGAAGCCAAGGAATGGTGAGTATCATTTAGGAAAGAAGAAAATGAGGAAGATGAAGGACAAAATGGTGCATTTTGGAGGAGAGCATAGCTGGAGAGGTATGTTGCCATGCAAGAGCATTCCTTTTTCAAAAGTGTGAACATACCTGGACAATTAATTGCAAGTCACACTTGACCATATTTAAATTTCCTTATGATAAAAAGGAGAGCCAGAATTGCCTTAGAGTTGGATCTAGATTCTAGAACAGAGGTCTCCAATCTTGGCAACTTGAAGACTTGTGGACTTCAACTCCCAGAATTCCTCAGCCAGCTTTGCTGGCTG
>JANHFJ010007669.1:0-20317 GCA_032468195.1 Cerberus rynchops | reverse complement strand
TATGAGAATATGCAAGAGGTACCACTTTGGGGGTTTGGGAAAGGCACAGGTCAGCGGTCCGTATAGAATTTTTCTGTCGATTTTGGGAGGGATGGTCAATATTTTTATTTTTTTTCCATTGTACAATCTTAATATTTGTTTTCTTTTGGTGATGGAGGATTGTACTTCACTATTTTAAAATACTAAAAAATATGCTGTTTCATTATATATCAGAATGCTCTGAGCATTATTTTTTTTTTAAAAATCAGCAATAACATTTAGAATTCAAGACCTGAGCTACATGAGCTCTGTAATCTGTATAATAAAACATTCTTCAAGTAAACGAATATGTTGCAGAGAACAATTGGTTTGGGGCCTTTTCTCTCTAGTCTCCCCAGGTGCCCCTTTGAATGTCTTTGTTACCTTATCTAAATATATATATTACTTAGTTCAGCACTACAGCCAAGGCGCTCATTTATGTTTCAAAAGCAAGGCAAACAAATATTGTGCCAAAATAAATGTGAGCACTTGCAGCACATTTGGGAATGTCCAGGTGAACATTAAATTGGCCTATAAATAAGTAAAGTGGTTAATTTTGCTCCAACTAAAACAAATTTCGTTTGATCACATTAATAAGACTAATAACAGCCTCCCTTTTCAAACCATGCACCATCTACTCCAAAGTATTTTAGAAAGGTCTATGATGTATCCCTCTATATGAATCAGGGCTGAGCTCACTGGGGACAATCCCTTGGTTGCCATGGAGGTTATGAAAATCTGAACCCCCTTCGACCTTATAGCCGTGGAAATTGAAGAATCATAGCACCAAAAACCATGGAGATTTCAATACCAGCCCTGAGTGCAGTCCAGAAGTTTAGAAAAGAACATTGCTGGAGTGGGGAGTAGATGGACACCCACTACCTCTAAGTCCAGTCTTATCTCTAAGCCCCAACCAACCCTTGAATAATCATTGTTTAATTGTCCCAAATGATCACAATACCACCACTATCCTGCCTTGTTGGACTGCTGAAGGACTTGCAATTTATATTCCGCTCATTGCTGCATCAGATTTTAGCCGCGCATGTTCAGTAATATAAGTCTGCACATTCTTCCGGTTGGATGAGCCAGCTTCTGTACAGTTTTATCAACATCAACTGAAGTTCAAGGTGCCCAGTGATCTATCTACCTGGACCCAGGGACAAGACCACGAACCTTCACTTCAAACTGCCCCCCATGCCCTCCCCATGACTGCAAGCCATTCAATATGTGTGCTGTGACTCTGCCATCCTCAACTGAATTACCTGCTCCCCTTCCCAGCACTTTTATCACTCAACATCCTGAACATCCCATGTACACCATCATATCTGGAGACTGTAGCTTACAGGAACAGACCATCAGTTCCCACCAGCCATACTCTTCCCATCCACCAACATGCTACTTCCTAGAGAGACCACAGCTTCTGAGGGAGTTGCCTTCTCTGTGACAGCTCCACCACCTCTTCCTATACTTTATGGGGGAGAAATCTGTCAGTGTTTCAGACTTCTCCTCCAGTGACATCAGGCAGTTCTTGTTCCTGCCAGTTTTCTCCTCTTAAAATTTCCCTCTCCATCCATTTGGCTACAGCCACCATTCCTAACCTCCCTTCCCTGTCTAATCCAATCTCACTTTCACTTTATATTTTTCTTTTCTTTTTTTCCCATTAGAAGAAAACTTGCTCTTCCCAAGGGGAGGGAAATTTGGGTGAAGAACTCCTTTTGCACCTGTGACTGCCTCACATTCACTTTAACTATCTTTCCTGTCTAATAGTTATTCCCCCTTCCCCTCCCTCCAATTCATAGCTATCTTCTGATTTTTTTACTTTTTGATAGCACTGTCACCGAACAGACAATCCTTCCGCCATCATCTTCCAACTCTGAACTCTATGTTTTTTCAAGGTTAGCACAGACTTAAAAGGCCTGCTCTTCTTCAAGGCTGCTTCCCATGGGATACTTTTTTCAGCTCCTCCATCATTTTTGACAGTTAACAGATGATTTATGAACAGCAGTGAGCAACATGCCACATCGAAACCATGTTATGCCCTAACACAAGGTGTAAGACCAGGCTTTGAAAAGAGGTTGACATGATGTCCAGGAAGAATTCTTCAATGCTATAAAATTGGAGCAATGGGGTTTATCATAACAGTAAAGGTATTAAGCAGCATACTACAGCTTGCTTGTTTTCAAGATAATGCAATGTGTGAACCTACCCATTAGGTTGGGCTATAGGTAATGAGAGGGACATGGTGGCTCAGAGGCTAAGACACTGAGCTTGTTGATCAGAAAGGTTGGCAGTTCGGCAGTTCGAATTCCTAGCGCCACGTAATGGAGTGAGTTCCCGTTACTTGCCCCAGCTTCTGTCAACCTAGCAGTTTGAAAGCATGTAAAAAATGCAAGTAGAAAAATAGGGACCACCTTGGTGGGAAGGTGCTCTATATGCCTTTGGCATTTAGTCATGCCGGCCACATGACCACAGAATCATCATCAGACAGCACTGGCTCTTCGGCTTAGAAATGGAGATGAGCACCGCCCCCTAGAGTTGGGAATGACTAGCATGTATGTGCAAGGGGAATTTTTACCTTTACCTATATGTAAAGGAGGAGATTGTGATTTATTTAACAAATCATGACTAAAATATTCTTAATATTACCGTATATGATAATGACTTTAAAGAGATTGTTGCATAAAAGAACCTGATAGGAATTCATAACAGTAAATTTATTTTTCTCTATATACAGATGCAGCCACAGGCTGCCTCATTAAATTACTTCACAGTAAAAAATATATTCCCACACTCAAATCACCAAGTATTCTGAAAGCATCTCTTTCCTAAAGCTGCAGGGAACCTGCCCTACCTTTTACAGAGGGAATTAATTTATTTCCACCTTTTCTGAGCATAGGATTCACGTCACAGAAGTCTTCAGATTACAGCTTTCGTGAACTCACAGAATGAACAAAATTTATCCAGAAGTTCCAAAGCCTGAACAGTCAAAGCCTATGAAGTATCGTGCTTAACCCAGAAACGTGCATCCTGGCCCATGTGAGGTATCACTTAACACACAGAGGCATCCTCTTCCTCACTCAATCCACTAGAATCAAACACTTCTTCCTGACTGATTAAAGGGGGAAAGGGATGGCCGTGATCAAGATTGACGTAAGTGACGTTGAGGTTTATGTAATGATCTCCCTTTAGACAGGCTACAATATGCTCCACTTCTTCAATTAGGCTGGAAAAAGTTGGCCGCTCCTCAGGATTTGGTGTCCAGCAGTTAAGCATTATGGTATACCTGTCCAAAATAAACAGAGTGAATTAGAGCTATGAAAACACCAACCTTGGCCTTTGTATCTCAGGATACTATAGTTGTATACACCGGGGTCTATGTCACTCTCACAGTAACTAAAGGCAGTTCTGCACTCTAGTCTTATCTCTAGAGTTTTCATTCCTACAAGATTCTTAGTCAGAGGCTTTACATAACACTGTTCTAACACAGCAGGTGAATATGCAACAAATAGCATAACGATGCTATGCTGGATTAGGAGCTAAATGGGAAAATGTTAGCATTGAAAAATGTAGAAAAGGGACCCAACAGATTGTAATGAGTAGTACAAAAGGGGAAGGATATGCTAAGATCCAGGTGATCGTGAGAATTCAATGGAATACTGCAGCTTCTCTTAAATTAGCCTCTTAAGATATGACCGAATTTAAGAGATACAGCAGAGATACTTCAGTGGGTTAATAGTTTGGGGAAAGCTGCAGTAAGAACACAAGTTTCAGAGAACTAAGAATGAAAAACTAATTAACTTTCCCATTGTGCTTTCTTTTTTTTTTTTTTTTGAAGTTAATGAATTGCAGTACTTAATTGAAATTTACAGATTAATTTATCAATTAAAGTCCAGGAATCAGAAGACCTTTTCCGATAGTTCCCATACAGTTTCATCTCTTTTACAGTCCTCTCTTTAGCTAAGCTAGCAGAAGGGTCCAATTGAATACTCACAGAGAATCAGGGCAGTATTCAGGCTGTGGCAACCTTCTTCCTTGCAACAGGTAGCAGGTAATATCATAGGGATCCACCTCAGGATATGGAGAGCCCCCTCGTGTCATCAGTTCCCACATGAGGACCCCAAAGGACCACTGGTAAGACAGCAGAACAGAGGAAATACAAATGTCAATATGAATGGGTTGCAGAGAAAATGCAAGCTGTCACTAGGGCAGATAAAATCTTCAGGAAGACTGTTCCTTACAAAGAGGAAAGGACTCTGTTGCATATGCATATTTTTCTGAGACTAGCATAAATTGGAGTCCAGGTAGATTCTCACACTAAGAAATGAGCACCAGGAAAGTTACACAGTCTTAGCTGGATAATGGCCTATTTTTGCATATCCCTCACATAAAATTGTGGCTGTGTTGCCATAACACATTAACAAATCAAGGCATATCCAGTTAATCCAATTGTGTGGGCTGAACAATGCTACGAACCAAAATCTATTTACAACGTCTGGGTTCAGCAAAACACTAAGATGGAGTTGGCTAATTTGTGGCTCACTGTTTCCTGTGAATGTAAACAAGGTGGCCAGGACCCAACAACAACTGGGGGTAATGTTTCAACATTGGGTGCCCTTGCTTTCACTTACTACATCTGACTTGGTAGTAAATTTTTGAGTTTTCAGGCTCTCAAGGGCCATCCATTTGACAGGCAGCTTTGCCCTGCGGTGTTGCCGGATGCTATAATATTCCTTGTCAAAGATATCTCTGGCCAGCCCAAAGTCTGCCACTTTCACTGTATAGGTCTCATCAAGCCTGGATAAAAAAAGAGAATCGGATTAGGAGCAATACAGCAGTCATGTGAATTCATCTTATTTGGCACCATTTCCTACAACAAAGCAATTCCAGAAGCACCCTGGCTTAGCATGTGATGAAAACCAGGCTGTCACCCTAACAGAGATTATTGCTTGGGTATAGCATGCTCTGTGAACTTGACAATTGTATCTCCTACCCCAGACTTAAGCTTTAGCCTATTACATGTAGCCAGACATTGGCTGTTTGTACAATTTATTTAATCACATCTATTAAAACTCTAGCATTATGCATCAAGTTAACCTAGTCATTTTAACTTTAGCTTGTGCTTTGTAGCTTAACAAATAGTGTGGGTCAAACCTATTTGGTTATCTTATGGATCAGTGTCTTGTTTAAATCATAAAATTGTAGATTTTGAAGGACCCACTTAATCCTTCAAGTCCAGTTGCCTGACTAGTGCTGGTGGGTCACTGATTCCACTGTCAAACTGCAGGAAGTTTTTCCTAATCTGTCTTCTTGTCACCTCAGTTCATTATTGAGTATATTGCTCCATAAAGGTATAAGAAAATCGGTCTTAACCTTTTCCTCAGATACTGGGGAAGTACTAACATTCCATCCTCTCCCCTCACCTATCCCCTTATCTAAACATCTCAGGTTTCTTCAAACTCTCTTCACAGAATTTACTTTCCACTTAGCAGAAAAATAAGTTAGAAGATTGAGCACCTTGTATAAATGGTATAAATTTCTCAGGAAAAAAATCAATTGACCTAAAGGAGGAATCGAAACAAACTAATTTGAAAAGTATTTCTGACAGACTTTTCCCATAGCTTTTCCCAATCATATGGGGAAGGATATTTCCACACAGACAGCTGCCCACAGCACAAACAACCCTCAGCAACATCTCTGGCTTTTCCTTGCCCGATTCCCCATGTTTTATTATTCTGTGTAGATACACTCATGTTTGTACTTACATGCAGTTTCTGGCTGCAAGATCTCTGTGCACAAACTTCTTCTGGGCCAGATACTCCATCCCCCGAGCCACTTGTAGCCCAAAACCTATTAAATCCTTCACAGTGGGGTTCTGATGGAAAACAAACAAACAAACAAAACCGACTGACACCAAGGAAACTCACAATGCGTTTTCCATCTGGCTTTGAAGTTTATGCACCTCGAGAGAGAGCAGAGTTGCTTGCTTGTGGTTCCCACAAGATAACACAGCTGAAGTTAATTTCAAGGCTGCTTCAGATATTGGACAAATTTTCTAAGAAATTTGGCTGAGAAACTGAGTGTATCCCATTTACATGATAGATGACAAAGAACCCACGCCTATAAATATAAACAGCGGAATTGGGGCCAGGGGGATCTTCTCTGCTCTGTGCACACATGGCAAAGCAGACACTTGCTCACTGCTTGGCAAGATAGGAATAGGATGTGCATAATATAACACCCAGAATTGAGATGGAAGAATCTTCCATAGCTTACAACTTTCTTTCACAGTGTGCCTGCATGGCCCCCTAGTGGTCAGAAGCATTCACTACCTTGCCCATACTCAAAAGAACATGTCCCATGCTTAACCTCTTGCCCCTTTTCCATGAATAATGTTTTCATGTGATCCTGGATTTGAATATAATACCATAGCTACAAGAAAAAGTAGGGATAAATCTTGTTGTTATCAGCTATTTTTTTTTAATGTTGCACTCCTCGGCAAAGGGTGGCTGGTTTAGACTCAAAAGCCACCTGCAAGGGAAAATATCCATTTTTATTAAGCAAGGGGGAGACATTTTTGAGCTGATCAGCAGTACATCACAAATGGCAACTGACAACTGCCCAATATTTCACAGTATGTTTATAACGGGAATAAAATGAGGAGCGGAAGAACTGTGTTGGAAATTATTCCTTTTTCAAGGCCCAACTGCAATAAAAATATGAGGTGAAGCTTACACAGACAGTTAAAATAATATGGTGAGAAATTGTTTATAAGATAAATTTTGCCACATCCACAGCAGTAATAGATTATAGGCAGAAGAGAAGCTACCTCCGTTTGTTTCTCCAGAGGAAAAAGAGAGACTGTAAGATGACAGAATCTTTCCATCACTTGTTCTGTGCCGATTAGATGGAGGAAGCTGCATCAGACATCAGCTCAAGTTCCTACTGTTCTACCTTTCTCAGAGTCAGCAGAAAAACCCAAAGCAAAACAATCTCTCTTCTAAAAACCCAGAGCTCCCATCTCGTCTCCTCAACAGAAACTATCTCTCATAAGAAGGTTAGTTTTTTCTATGTGTCTCTCTGGAACCTGACGTAGAAGATTTACCTTACAGAGGCTACAGTGCTATAGGATAGATTTAAGGACTTCCATCTGCTGCATCCAACATCCAGCCCCACTCTTTGCACCAATATGGTGAAGAAGGCTCTGTCAACTCTGTATGAGCACATGGATGTGGACATCACAAACAAAACAAAACCACACTACAACTGAAAGAGATAAGAAAGGGCTGAATGCATCATCTCTGACTAAGCTCTTCCTTAAAAACAATTTGATTTTGAAAAGAAGAGATAAGGAACTCCAAACCAAGGAGCGATTCAGAAATTAGAAAATGGCTGGCATTGAGTGTCACTCAAACAAAATCTAGCACCACATACCCTCTGTTCTGAACGGATAAAATGTCGGAGATCTCCATGCCTCATGTAAGGTAGGACCACCAGGGGGAGACCCTCCTTGGGCAAGGTGATTCCAATGAGAGAAAGGACATGCAGGTGATGGAAGCTCTTCATCAGAATCCCTTCCTTCAGGAATTCTTCTACTTCCTCCAAGTCAGTAATTCCTAAGAAGTAAAAAATAAGAGATTGGATCAATATTCACAGTAGCAACTCCCCCCCCCCCCAAGACTTAAGGAATTTTGAATCTGTGAGCAAAAGTTGCAAGCATATAAGATGGAGCAAGCAATCCTAGGGGAAAATAGCATATTGAGAGTCTTTTCTAACTTCCATCAAGTAGAGGAAGTCTGCCAATGGGAATAAGGATGGAAAATATTGCCAGAGTAAAAAAGCAAGCATGCGTTATAATACTGGACTGGGTTGGCTCATAAGCATCTCAACTTTTTATGTTTGAAAGGACTAACAAAGGACGAATGGCTCCACGGATTGCCTTGTGTTGATTTAAGGCTTAATTCAGATTATTAGAAACATACACCTGGAGAATGGCCACCCTTAGCCTGGAGCTTTTCAAAACACATTCAGATCCTTCTCTTTATTTGCTGCTCAAATTCAATTGTGACAATACTTTCTACTATTTTGGCACCTATCTAGCTTTATTCTTTCTGTATGTTTAGGGTTAGTTAGTAAAAGATAAAAAGAGTGAAAAGATTAATTTCCCTAGGCCAACCCACAGTTTAGAAATAATTCTTTCTCCCCTTGAGAGTATCCAGAGATACGGTACTTTAATAGTGTTCCTACAAACACAAAGCTGTGAGTATATGTTTGTTTGTTTATTTTATTATTTAATCCTGCTGTTATAATTTTAAAGTTGAGTGAATTAGTACTTTCTCATTCCCCACTCCTATTCCTGTATTCAAAAACATTGATTGGTGGGGCATTGCAAACCGGTAACAAAACTCTGTTACAGAAAATGCCATTAAAATGACTGAGTTTTAAAATTAAGAGCCACTTGCCATGACCTGGTTATTGAGCTATTCACCTGCCTATATGCCAAAACAAAATGTGTTTCTCCTATTGTCTATTTCTCTATAAACTCTCTCCTGACTTGCAATGAAACAGCAGACTCTTGGATTTGGACATGTATGAGGTGTTAAGGAACATTGATTACACCCTCTGGCTCTGTTATCCTCCCTCCACTGACAAGACATCACAAGATTACTGGGCTTGATTGATGTCTTGATGGCTAGCTGGAGTCATGGGATTAAGTTTCTGTCAAAACCTACCATCTCCCCAAAACCTGTCCAGCAGACAAAAAGCAGGCAAACCTTGTTGCTTTAAATGTATCCTTTCCTGGAACTGGGGATGAGCTACCTGGTGTTAGTTAATAGTTAAACGTATTAGACTGACTTGGACAAAAAAAGCCATCAGAGCAGACAAGTGAGTGGGTATGCTGTGCTTTGAGGTTAGCTGTTGGTTCAGAAGTCTGCTGGCAGCTGTGCCATGTTTCCCCCTCCGGAAGAAAAATAATGGAAGAAGAAGGCAAACTCTGTTGGGAAGAGGCAGGCACTCAGCAGCTCAAAATGACAACAAACCCCTGGCTTATCCTGCCTGCTTTTTGGTAAGCTGACTTACACTGCTACCAGTGGCTACAAATGTGACAGGCCCTGAAACTGCCATTGATTGTTGCTGGCTGGAGGGAAGAACACTGATTTAACATTGGCATATTTAAGCAGGACTTAAGGCTAACTCAGATATGAACCGAGAAAGAGGTGAAGACAACCCCAGGGGGACATGGCAGAATATTCTTAATGCCAGGAGCTGTTTGCATAGTGACAAGATGGAATGGAAAAGGCCCTATGACCGTTTTCTTGTGCCATGTTGCAGAACTAACTTAAGAAGAATGTACAAAAACTCAATGCTCCCCAGCCGCACTCTGCTTCCTTAAAAGTTATCTCAGGGTTTATCTGCTAATAAAAATGTCAGTCTTTGTCTTTAATACAGAATCTGCTTTCGCCCAGCTCCAGGTGCATGATGCCTCTTTGCTCAGAGGAATGGTAAAAACTTCTCATAGTATAACATAAGCAAGTAAGCAAGCAAACAGGACAACACTGATGTCTGTAGAAGTTGTTTATGCCAAGATGGAAGATACTGTCCTTTTGTAAATAAGTGTGTGTGTGTGTGTGTGTGTGCGTGTGCGTGTGTGTGTGTATGTGTGTGTGTGCGTGTATGTATGTTCAAGTTAGTGTTGACTCTTGCAAAGGCCTAAGGGGGAACAAGAATTCATGGTACCCTGTTTTCTAACTTTATGCCTTAAACCACTAAACTAAACTGGCTCCTTATAGTTTATGGAACACTATTTTTTTGAAACAAAACATTATTATGTCTTGTACTTTATTATGAACCTATGATCCCTTGATTTCTTTTCCATATTAATAAACTAGTTCATTACTTACTAGTTCCAGGTTTATTAATCAATTTCATAAAAGGAAGAGGAATTACTTACGGTTTAGGGATTTAACAGCACACGGAATCTCTCTCTGGGATGAATCTATGTAAGTTCCATGGTAAACACTCCCAAAATGCCCTGGATGGAAAAAAAGAACAAGTTTTACACATAGGCACCAATATTGACATTAGCAAACCCAGATACTATACAACCTCTGTCTTTGCTGGAGCCATCTGAACATCAAACAACAATACTATAAAGCGAATACAATTGTTTTAAGTGTTAAAAATATACAAAATTTGAATATCACACACACATACACACACACATACATACATATAGTCAGAGAAGTACTGCCCTAACTAATAGACAACTCAGTGCCAACACATTTTATATTGAACTATATTGATATCCAATTATATTACTTGACTTAATAACATAAATTTGTCTCAGTTTTAAGGTATCCAATTTGCTTTTATTTTTTTTCCAATTTAGTATGCCTACACATCATCATACTTTTGCCTGTGGGTATAGCCAACTGCAGTTGCATGCAAAAGTTTAAGCACCTTCATTAAAGTGTACGTTTCAGTGATTTCCTAAGTGAAGGAAACTGATGAAATATCTACATGATACAGGTAGTCCTCGACTTATGATCACAATTGAGCACAATTGTTGGTAAGTGAGACATTTGTTAAGTGAGTTTTGCTCCATTTTACAACCTTTCTTGCCACAGTTGTTCAGTGAATCACTGCAGTTGATAAGTTAGTAATGTCGTTAAATTAATTTAGTAATGTCGTTAAATGAATTTAGATTCCCTATTGACTTTGCTTGTCAGAAAGTTGCAAAATCTGATTACATGACCCCGGGACATTGCAACTGTCATGAATATGAATCAATTGCCAAGCATCTGAATTCTGATCACATAATCATGGGGATGCTACAAAGATTGTAAGTGTGAAAATCAGTCCTAAGGCACTTTTTTCAATTTCAATGGTTCACTAAATGAACCATTATAAGTCAAGGACTACTTGTACAAAATTAAACACAGCATCTTTGTATATATTTTAATTTCATACTTATTTTTGCCTAGCTACTATATTTACAGGTTCAAAATAAGAAAATAGCTAGAATATGTTAAGTACAGACGTTTGGTCACACTTCCAGTTCATTCAATGTTACTTTTTTTTAATTTCTCTATTGTAAATCTGTTAATAAAGTTAAAAAGGTGGTTTGATTCTTTTAGGTTAATAATTAGCCAGATAAAGATGTGAACAAATCTTTTCCCCTTCTAATCTTTCAGATTGTGATTGTAATTCTGTCTACTTTCAACAACCAAGAACTCTTCTATCATTTCCAAGAACATCTATAAATGAAGATAAAATGAAAGCTGTAAAAAACCTCCTAAACATTTCTAATTAGCAATTTCAACTGTCAAAACCATTGTTAGAAAAATAGAAATCACATGGAATAGATGTAAGTCAAGGCAAGATCTGGAAGACCAAAAAAGTATTAGCTAGAAATGAATGAAGACTTTGTCAAACATAAAACAAAGTAGTAAGAAGGTAATGGAAATACTTGAAATAAAAATAGGATTTTAGGAAATATAGTCATTTATGTTCAATGAAAGTTATTGCCCTAACTTAAATTCCATTTTAATCTTGAGATGAAGAAATTATAATTATTTTTAAAAGTGATGCCAACTGAAGATTTGTAATAATTACTGTTCAGATATATTATTTTCTCTAAGTGATGGTACCTATATCCTATGAAGTGCTACAGCTCTGTTAACAACTATTACTCAATTTCTGTTTTTAAAGTTTTGATCTATATGGTAAAGACAGGCTATATAGCTGCTAGTCTTTTAGAAATCAAATAAATATGCATGCTATCATTGAATTCCAATATGGTTTTTGGATGCAAACCTCAAAAGTGTCTTCACCATTTCTCCCACACACACCAGATTAACCTGTATTCTATAATCAACACCAACATAAACCCCAAGAATTACAGAAGGATTTAAACCTATTAACCTTATTATACGTGATCACACAGTACAAACATCACAGCAATAAAATGAATATGTGCATATTTAGACACAGTATACTGCAGTTACTGAAAGTGCAGTAAGAATGAAGGAAATAGCCATTTTAACAGTACAATAAAATAAGCCAAATTGGAGTTCTTATTAGAAAATACTAGACAATGAAGAAATGTCAATCCCTATTTTATTTCATCACAAAAAGAAATTGATTCCTAGAAGATGGTTTAAAATGATGTGCTCATTTAATGAAAGAAAGAGATACGACACTCTAAATTTTGGTATGAACTGAACAGTCCAGGATAATCTTTTGTAACTACCATACACAGGCCTATAATGATCTAAAGAATGAAGAAATGAAGAACTTTACAAGATGCAAGAACCAGGCATTTCCTGACATGTGGATGCAGTGGAATTAATGGAATGGCTGGAATTCATGTAAAATAAAGAGAAAAGAAAGAACTGGGGCCTAGTTTGAGTAAGTAAATCCAGATCTCTCAACTTTGGAAAGTGCTTCTAAAATAAAATAAAAACAGTAAACAAATGTGGTCAGTTTATAAATAAGCAATTAAATAAAAACAATGAAAAAACTGGTGTCTCAAAAACATTTCCTGGTCTTGATACTCAGTCTTGTCAGGTTGAATAGAGAAATAGATAATTGTGCTCAAGAGCAGTGAGATATATTATGCTGCTTTGATTTAGATTGAAGTACTCTTTGGGACAAATCATAAGAGTTTGGCAACAACAAATGCCTTTTCTTTCATTTCCTCTCAGATTTTCATTGTGCTTTCCATTTTGATTTGCCATCAAGACAAATTATTAATACTATAAAGTTTGGGGGAAATGGTATTTATGGATACATAATAGAATTAGGTATTTAAATGAATAAGGAAGGTATAGTGTTGGAAATAATGAATGTACATAGATATAATTACCTAGGAGTATTAAGAAATATTTGAACCACAATTGATATACATGTACCATGGGAAAAAAGGATTGTGATATGTAACAGGTGAAATTTATATATGTTGTATGTGATTGTTTTTAAGACTGTGTATATTTAATAAAGAAATAAAAAAAAGACAAAGTATCCAATGAAGTAGCATGATATGGGCCACTTCGGAGCAAACCTTTGATTTAATAGACCACTCAGGGAAACCAGGTGTCCTGAGCCTGAATAGTTATTAAATCTGAATCTAAAGTGTTTCCAACAATGTAAATAATTTATGCAATTATGTTTTTGCCATAAATTGTGTCCTTTGGAGTAAAATCTCAATTTCACAGACAATCCTTTATCTTCACCTCCAGGCCCTGAGCAATCTTTGTTGCTGTCATTCCTTATCCTGCTTTGCTTGAAGTAAAGGCAGTGAAGCAGGCTGAATGCATGCAGAAGAGTCTGGTTTCCTCAGAACCAGTCACCTCCACAGGTCTCTAACATACAGAACTCTTTCTTGGACAAACAGAACTCAACAGCTTATGAACTATAAGCTTGGTAAGGGTAGGGGGTGGGTGGGTAGGAAGTAAGCACATTGTGGCTTGACCAAGTCAGAAACTGCACATGAGCTCTAGAAAAATTTGGGGGAAGTGCTCATCACCCATGAACTGGCTGGTTTATTTAATGTGTCATTCTTTGGGGGTTGGAGTTCTGAGCATTGGTGCAATTACAAATCCTGTAAACATTAACTTTTGCCTTTATATGGGGAAAATGATAGAGATCATAGTTAAGACCTCAAGCCCCACCCCACCCTCCATAACATATTCTGATAGGTGGATTCTTCCTATTGGCTGATGATGTCAGGAGGAGGAGAAGGCGGCAAAAGCTGGAAGATTCCACCAATTGTAGGAGAGTAAACTATCACCACACAGGCAATCAGGACGCTTCCATTCATCAGCGAGGCAAAAACACAGTAGAAGTAAGAAACAAGGACTTACAGTGGTAGCAGAGATTTTCATGCCAGTTGACAATTTGGATTGTAGATACTTGGGTTGCACTTTAAGTGGGGGCAACAGCACAAAATGCTAATACAAATAAATTCAACTGTCACTTTAAATGAACAGTTTTTAGATTTAAGACATCTCAAAGCCTTACTGATAAGGTCATGTGGATGACTATCCTAGAGTTCTTGTTTAGGAAATACCTGGCACTTTTTGTCAGGTTGTCCTGTGGGAAAGACATATTACTAACCTGCTCTGAATAGCATGCCTGCACACTACTTAGCTTCTTTATTTTTACTTGCCCTTCAAATGCTACTTATTTCTTGTGAGAATGGCAATTCTCTCTTCTCTTTGCTGCTTTCCTGCTTTAGCAGGGAAGAATACGGTCCTGCCCAATTGTCTCAAAGAGGCTCAGACACTAATGAAGAGCAACAGGAAACAATCAAAGAAACATCTGGCAAAGACACTAATGAAGAGCAACAGGAAATAATCAAAGAAACATCTGCCCAGGAGAAAGTAGCATCTTTTTCCAATACAGACAGTAGAAAACAACAGATAACAAAGGTTTGTGTATTATTGCTGCTAGGCACAGCTGAAATGATACTTGCCTTTCCCAATGATTTGATCGTTGTGCAAAATCAGCTGCTTTTCTGGAATGAGGACATCTTTCACTTCTTCCAACAATTCTGGCCGAAAATTGTTAATGGAGTATGAAGGCACTCGCATGAAAGGCATAGCAGAACCGTCACTGCTGCCTGTGTAGGAGGCACTTCCAAATCGCACTCCAGAAAAGCCTCTGTTTGGGGTCTCTGCCACAGAAGCACCATTAAGAGAAAGTGGAGAGGTTATTAAACAGAATTTTTCTTTATATTGCCCACCAGAAGGCAGTACACAACCAGTTTCGCTCTATTTGAAATACATCAGGTATACATAATCATTGATTTTACTAGGGGGCTCAAATCCTCTGTTGGGAATCCAGACATTAGTACATATCTGACTAGTTCCAAAGTGTTATATCATGTAAAAAAAATTGAGAACCCCCCTCCCCCCACATCTCTGAAAGCATGACATAATATAGCACTTGTTACTCCACTCTGTAGTGGTAGAAGTGGGGATATGTCATTCTAAAATAAAATAAGATGGTGAGCAAAGTTTATTAATTGTCCATCTTACATTTTTCCCTTTTCTGAATCTTTGGCAATATAGTATCTTCGCATTGTAATGAACTATTGCAGATTCCTCCCATCAAAGTAACTAGAATAATGAGGGCAGTATTTTAGTACCAGAAGGGCATTGCCTTATGTGGTTCTTGAGAAGTGTATTTTTATTTATAGCAATATTTAGAAGAAATTATTCCATTTAGAGAAATGTCAGTTGTGTGTTAAGAAATTAAAAAAAAACCTCTCAACCGAACATATTTGTGCATCAGCATATTGTACTGATGGCTAGGAAGATGTTTGGTCTCATTGGCTCTAAAATACTAGTTCCAAGTCTTGCTATGAATTCTTACCAGATGAAGCCACATATCCAGTATTAGAAGGAAGAAGAGGAATTCCGATGGTGTCCCTGTTTAAGCTAGAGAGTCTTTCTAAATTCTCAGTTCCTGCAAGAAGAAAACAAAAAGCCCATCCAGCAACATTCATCTCATCACTATTCTAGAGTTGGTCCATTATCCACTCTTCCCTTATTCACTTTGTGAATCCAGCATTAAGCCATATTTGATACATGCCCATTTTCTGATGAAGTGTCAGAATTAAATGCAATCAGGTACTAATAAACACCTCCACCAACAGTACTTTTCTGGCCAGAAAGTATCATAAGAAACTGGCAGTTACCTGCCTTCTTCTTCTTTCGAATGTATTTCAATGGTAGAAACACCAGACAGGAAAGGAGCAGAATGCCTATGACAACTCCCAATACAACAGCAAGAGGAGAGATCAGGGAGGTTGAAATCACAGATCCTAAGTCTTTGCAGTTTCCATTCACACAGATCTATAAGAAAGAAAAGACATGTGATTATTAGCACTAACCAAAAGCAGAATCTGGGGCTGGGAGCGCAGAAGGAAAAAAGGGCATGGGAAATGGACAGTTGACATTTCCATCTTCGCACAAGGTGTTTAAACAGAAGCTCTACATCACTGCTGGTGTAAAAGATGACATGGACCCGACACATCAACATTGTGGTGAAAAAGGCCAGGCAACGTCTATACCATTTTAGATGACTGAGATACTTCAGACTGCCCCCCAAAGTGCTCAGGAACTTCTACTCCTGCACAGTAGAAAGCATCCTGACGAGAAACATCACTAACTGGTTTGGAAACAGCACCATGCAGGACAGGCAAGCCCTACTGAGGGTTGTGTGCATAGCAGAGTGCATCATCCGCACCAGACTCCCTGAACTGTACTCCATCTATGACAAACGATGCTGAACCATAGCCAGGAAGATAATGAAGGACCCCAGCCACTCCAACAACGGACTATTCGCTACGATGCAGTCAGGAAGGCACCTACATTCCCTGAAAGCCAACACAGAGAGACTAAGGAGAAACTTCTTCCCACAGGCAATACGGACAGTAAACCATAAAACATAACAATCCAGGACTAAACAGTACTCCCATAATCTACCTCTTTCAATCACCCCCCAACTTATTCTCCTACCCTGTCTATACTATTCTCTCACTCTACTACCTACGGTCGCGAGCAGTCACATACACATTTTACTGCATTTCATACTATGTATGACTGTGTATGTGATGAATAAAATTTGATTTGATTTGATTTGATTTAAAGATGTTGATACCCATCTAGGTGGTAGAATTTCCTGGCAAAAAATGGGACATTAACATAGGGGAAGTAGGATATATGTGCATACATATAGGAAGTAGGAAATAAGATATTTGCAACAAGTGGAGTTGAGGGAATAAACTAGTGATAAGGATTTTGGGACTGGAGAAAAGTAAAACAATCACTCTCTTTCAGCCCAGTTCAACTTGCAAGGTTGTTCTTGTGTGGAAAGTAGGAGGAAGGAACGAGTTTAAAGTACGTTTCCCTCTGTGAGGTATTTATAAAAATAATATAAAAATAATAAAGGCAGGATAAAAATAAGTGAAAATGATTTCTTATGGGATGACAAACTGAAAGTAATTGTAGATTTTGAGAATAACTGAGAAACTTATTATTAAAAATATGGAATAAATATAAACCCAGACTGTTTCTAAAGATATCCTTACTGACATTCAAAAAAGAAGCATTTTATAGAAGAGAAAAAAAAACAGATAAAGAATGATGGTTAACATGGGATTTGTTAATGCAAGATAAAGAAGAAATTAAGATGAAGATAAGGGAATAATTATATAATTTTACAATCATAATTATATGATTAAAAAATTAACTGAACTTGCAGAAATGGCAAAGCTGATCAGTTTGATCAGAGAAAAAAACAATACTTTTTTTTTGAAAGACTGGAATCCTCATGTGGACTTTTTGTTGAAAGAAGAAAAAAATGAATTGATTTCAGTATTTTGGGATTAAAGGGGGACAAAGGGATCGGGAGAGGACAGAAGATTAAGATGACAATTACTTGAGAGAAAGAAGGGCGGAAGGCATAATAACATGATTTCTCTCCCCCTCTTATTTCTTCCCTTTTCTCTATTTCTTATTTTCTATCTTTGCTTTTGTTTGCTTTTCTATATGCATTTACAGGTATGTATGTTTACACAAATATATTGTGTGCATTTACAAAAGATATATACAGTATGGATGTAGACACACACACACACACACACACACACACACACAAACTGTGAAGATAACTTTGCACTGTTTCATCTGGAGTATGGAAAGGATGATTGACCATTCTCAGGAAATCATGCCTTTTCCTGCCTTCCTATCGCAGTGAAGTTGCCAATGTACTTTGTAATATCTCCCATCCTTCCCAGGTGATCTCTAAAGGTAAATTTGCAATTTCCCTAATAGTTGGGGTGAAAAAACAGCAAAAGGAGCAGACAGTGAATCTGGAGTGTTTTTCTGCATGATTCCACTGCCCACATCACGTGGTGATCTGTTTAAGGTTAACTTACCAGCAAGGTGAAGACAACTGCAGAGTGACATGACTACAACAATAAAAATGTAAATGTGAAAAAATAGTGGCTTGGGGGAGATGTTTCCCATCCACATGCCTTCCAGAGATAGCCTGTGGCAATTATCTGAGAGGAGGAAACACCATGCCTGCAAAGATTAATCCAGAAAAAGTTAAATTGGGTTGCCAGCTGGGCCATCTGGGAGGTGGGTAATGAGGCGATGAAAGCATGAGGACTGTTGCTGTTTTTCAGTGTGTGCAGAAAACCAGAGAGCTGGAACTGATTGTGTAACCAAAGGTTTTAGTACTCTTTGGAGATTTTCAGGATATCGTCTCCTGACTTGCATCTGTCTAAATTCACAATACTTGGGAATGTTAAGGATACAAAGTAAATTGAATGTAGGAAAGGACTGTAGGGATCTTCAGCAAATCCAGGCTGGAAAAACACTTTCTGCATGACAAAAGGCATCTAAGCATCAATGCCAAAGGAAGTCAGGAACTTTCCCCAATATTCTGCCACCAAAATGTGCATTTGGTGTGTACATAACTAATAAATCCTTTACAAACTTACCTTAATGGTCAAAATCAATCTGACCCTGAGTGCACAAGCTATTAAAAAGTGAAGCCAGTGAAGGAACCGACTCTCTGAATTCCTCTGAAGTTCCTCTGAATAGCAAGTCTTCAAGTTGCCAAGATTGGAGACCCCTGCCTTAGACGTTTCATTACCAAACTAGATAACATCATCAATGGAAGGAAAGAATTCTTCTCCAGAGAAGAGGGGACTTGGGATTGCTTAGAAGACTCCTAATAAATGCTCCTTTATGATGGGACTGTAAACTAGCAGTCTCCAGCAGGTTTTAGAACTCTGAAAACCAGGAAAAACAGCTTTGGCCAAGCAATGGTTGTAGCCCTTTGTAAGGACACTGGGTCTGCCTATTTCCACTCTTAATCATTTATATTGGCCTTAGCTTTTACATTGGTTTTTGGACACTAGGAACTTTGAGAAGGACAAATTTTATTACACTGGATGATTTTTCTTCCAACCCACAGCAAAAGAAGATTTGTGTTAATTTTTAAAACTTAAAAAAGAAAAAATATATATTTGGGAACAAGCCGGAACTGGGTGATTAGAATGTGGATTTGGAAGATTTGAAACAGACAAAGAATATTTCTTGTTGTTTATTTTAAATCCTATTAAAATATATGAAGATTCATGTTTAGGTGTAAGAAATTACTTCCTGGAAAATGTTCTGGATGAAAGAAAAACACAATAAGATGAGACCTTGAGGACTGGTTACTGGAGACAATGAGAAAGAATTAGATTATAATTAAAGGAGAACTTCCGCTAATACAGAATGATATTTTATATAAGAAAATATATATTTTATATAAAATATCGTACTAAAATATTAAATATTTTAGCTCTGGAAGAATTTAAGGATATTTGGCAGTATTGTGGCCAGAACCTATTCATTAGATTGTCTGATACAATAAAAATGGGCTTAGAAGAAGAGATAGAAAATGATATAGCTGAAAATCAGGATGCTTTTGATATGGATTTAAAATAGACAGGATATAAGAAAGATATTGATAAAGTTGTTATACAAGATTAACAAATGAAACTGACTGAGGTTTAAACAGTTAAAAGGGACACACAAATAATCAACCAGAAGAATGACTTGGATACATCGATCTTAACTCAGAAAACAAGTTAAGACAATTTTCTTACTCAGGATTTACAAAAGAGAGGCACTATACCTAAGAAGGAGTTCCTGAGAAAAGCAAAAGAAAGAAGAAATCACTTTGGAGACATTACCTAAAAGGAATAATCAAGACCCTTAAAATAAACCTAAGATTTATAAAGTGGGCCTATTTGATCAAGGTTAGGTTGCATATCTCCTATCTAACAGCTTTTAATGGGTTTTTCTTGACTAGGACTGATTAGGCTTTAAAGATTGTCTATGGATAGGATGGGAAGCAGAGAATTCTACAGTACTTTTAGAGAAAGTGATAAACTATGGTATTATATTTGAGTGGAGATAAAGAAAAGATGAGAAGAAATTAATTTGTAGTACATCATTTGAAAGGATTAAAAATTAATATTTCCTGTTTGTTGTTTCTAGTAGCTCTTAAATGGAATTTTTCTTTATTAAGTTTGAATGATGAGGTTTCCCAGGTTTGTTTATAGATATAAGATAAGGCATGGCAAGAAGAATTTTCTTTACATGGTGACCATTTAATTTAATTTAATTTTATTAAATTATTTATTTATTTGTTTATTTTTATTTTATTCAATTTCTATACCGCCCCTCTCCCAGAGGGACTCGGGGCGGTGAACAGCCATTAAAACATGAAA